>WBNO01029064.1:0-63943 GCA_013400575.1 Peucedramus taeniatus | reverse complement strand
TCGGTGCCTCTGTCCTCTCCTCTCCTCTCCTCTCCTCTCCTCTCCTCTCCTCTCCTGTGTTTTATAATTTTAGAGGTACAGTCCTGTCCCACTGGCAGCATGTGCTGCATGGAGAGAAGTGAGGAAGGACCACATGGGAGCACAGAACCTGCATGAAGAGAATGTTTACACATAAAGAGAATTCTGGGTTTACAATGACCATGTGGAGAAATGTCTGAATGAAAGGACATTAATATGAAAAGACAAGAAAATATAGGGATGCTGAAAAAGAATGGTATAAAATATTTTCCACTGACAGTAATACTGTTGGAATTTGGGACTTCATTCTTGTAATATCTAAATCTGGTAGCTCCAACATTATTAGGATAACACAATCTTAACTTTTGACTCATTTGTTAAAGTGTCTTTCTGTGATGCAGTGAAAAGTCAAACTTCCTATCTGCTATTTACAACTGAAAATATTCCATGTAGAAAGGTAAAGGTAAAATATTTCATGTAAAAGGTACTCTGATTTGTATATTTTTTCTTTCAAACAATTTTATTCCAACTGTTACTAGGACATTGATTTCTTGCTGTAGATTCTTTAAAGGGTATTTCCTTTTTCTGTATGTAGTGGACAGGTAGTAGCTGATGTAAATAACATTAGAAAATGTCAAAATATGTCCACTATGTCAAATACAAAATTAATTTTTGATGAGGGTTGGTTTTTATTAACTTCTTTAAAGGTCAGCTTTACCGTAGTTTCCACTGGTGGGTTGAAAAACCTCACAATTATCACAATAATGTCTTTTAGAGATGCTGTTGTCATTGCTTCAGGTTCTCAGAACAGGACTCTGTATTGTGCTAGAATTCTTTTTTTTTTACCTTTTAAACTGAACATATACCCAGTTCAAAGAATGATGTTGAACAATGATCTTCAGCATGGCATCTCGCATCAGTTTCAGGCAAGCATTTAGGAGTTTATTTCCCTGAGCAGCCCCATAGCTGTCTATCACGTTTACCCTGTAGCTAGTAATGAAGCTCACTGCTGGGAGCAGCTGCTCCAGTTTTGCATATTGTTCTTACCAGGATCTGAATCTTTGCTCTGCTGAGATGAACTTTTTATGTCCTGAGCAAGCCAATCTAGACATTCCCACTGCCTTATTGAGATCTTTGTTGTTGAAATGATTTAAGTGTCTGGGGAATAGTAACCAGATACAGGACTATATGTTTTGTATTCTCTTTGATAACCAAGGAATGTTAAATTATATGTTTTTTTCATTCTCAGAGCTCCCTGAGGAAGAGGAGAGCAAAAGTACATAATCAGAAAGCTGTAGCAGCTGCACCCTCTTCTGCTTGATTTGCCTCTGGAAAGAGATAGTGGGTTCAAAAGATGTACATTAAATACATCCTTTGGGTATGGGGTTCTGAGGAGGGGGCTAAGACTGAAAAGGGAGTTAATATACAGATTATCCTATGTTGGCCCCTGAGAACATCACCTCAGATTTGACAAAGAAAAGGGTTGAGAGAAAATTTATATGTTGGAATTTCGGTACACTAGAGGCATTTATTTCTTTATTATAGATGATCCTCCATAACCACTACCCCTCCCTGTTCAGCAGAATTCTGTTCTTCAAAGAACAGCAGCAAGTGGACTATTTTATCTCAGCAGCAGCATGCCCTCACCCCAGCAGCTGCATCTGGGCTCTTTAATGAGGAGCACTGGGAAAGTTGCAGGTGATATCAATCCAATGAGTTTTCAGAGGAGAAACTCTACTGCTCTCCAGCTGACCACCTCCAACACCAACAGTGCTCATTTCCTAAGTGACACTGCTGCTCTTTTAAGGGACACTATTGCACTTCCAAAGTGGAAACAGCAGTTTCTCTCTCCTCCTTCTGTTCTCTCCAGTTGCCTGTGTGTCTTCCACTGCCAGATATTCAGCAATAGTCCCTTTGAAATGACCAAGTTGCACAAACTGTGGAGGGATAGAAAAACAAACCCCTCTCACCTACCATTTTGGAAGCATGGTTTGCTCTTGCTGACATCTCAGCTCTGGGCTTTTGTATCATGCTCAGTATGGTATTGCTTCTCCAGGGGCCATTCCTTTTCCTTGCCAGAGATGTATAAGAGATGCTCATTTTTCATGTTTTAGGTAGCTTTTTTCCACCAGGTATGTACCTATAACTTCCTCTGACAGAATTTTGCTGATTTCATATTTACCTTGTATAGGTGATCTTTCCCTCCCTTCCCTCTACTCCCCTATTCTTTCCTGCAGCAGACTTTCCAAGGTCTGTCCGGCACTGGCTACTGCTTTCCACTTTGCCAATTTCTTATTTTTTCCATATTCTCAGTAGCTGTTAACTTCCCATTCCTCTCATCATGCCTTAGGTCTCACAAAATGCTGTACCAAACTACCTTCCGTGACTGAGTGGGTCTTGACAAGCTGTGCCCAAAGTTGCTCCTGCACCTGTGAATTAGCAACTCCGCTCTTTAATAATGGAAAAGCATTTAGAATCTGTGGAAAATCATGGGAATTTATAGTTCAAACTTTGAAATTTGGTGCTGATGTGAAGTTCTTCACAGATTCAGTGGCAAATTTTAATTGGGTTTGAATTCAGCTTAGTGATGAAAGATACAAGAGTTTTCTGCTAATCTCTTCCAAGCCCTTCTGCTTTCATCTCTCAGGACACAGGAAAAATTCCACTATGTTGCACATTTTTTCTTGAGGACTTTTTTATTACATCACAAAAAATTCTCTGTGTGTGCAGTACTACTATTGCTAGCTATATCTCACCCTAAGTATTCATGGAATATTTGAAGGCACTTAGACATGAGTCATAAAACTTTCTGGTCACTCAGACAGAAAGACAGGTATTTTATAGACACAGCACTCTTTAAAATGTCTGTATTGTCTTGCAGTATCCCATAAAACATCAGTTATGGATGTTTATTTAAAAAAAATTACGGTGATAAATCAAATGAATTAAAGCTGTGCTTTTTTCAGTAAAATAATCAGTGAACATTAACAGTATAAGCATGCTGTAAATTATGAGGCATCATTAAATTTCTTAACAATTGAGAGTTTTTGGGTTGAAAAGAGTCACAGAAGTGAGCATGAATTATTAAGCTATAAGGAAATAAGCTTCTGTGTTTGATTTCACACCACACTTAGATTTACAATTTATATATTTTTTTAGTTTCAATTTAACTTACTGTGAATGTGTTGTATTGAATAGACATTACATCTAAAGGACATGAAAAATTCTTTGCTTTCTGACAAATATATGGTTGCTATAAATTAAAGATATTTCATTGAAGGGAAGAAGTTAAAAGTCTGGATGACAAGATATTGTAATAGATGTGAATTGACTTGCTCCTCCACACTGCTTAATGCCAAACAAAACATACTTTTTTGAATCAAAGTATCTATATTTGAGTGTGCCTGTTACCAGGAAAACTCAGATATAACAACAGAACTGTCAAGACAGCAAATTTACATTAAAGATTTTAAATATCTCTCTGCAAAGGACAACATAGAATTTCTACACCTTTTTACATTTAAGAAAAATTATAGAGACCTGAATGCTGATATGCTTTCTCTTGTCATCATGTGGCTGCATAATTGTGCTGAGAGATGAAAAGGGCAGAAGCCCATCTTCACTGTATACTTGCCCAGCTCCCCTTGGTTGCTCTGCTCAAGTTCTGGGGCTATTTTCATTTTAGTTGCAGAGTATGTTTCAGGGATTCCAAGTTCCCCTTAAGTGTGTATGTTACTGAAATCCTGAGCTTCATCCTGCTGAAGCACACAGCAAGGCTCAGGATGTCCCAGATGTTTTAACAGGTTTCTTCATACAAATGGTCTGCAACCTGGTTAGAAGAACCTTGTTATATTTCTAAATGCAACTAACTCATCTCATCTCGTCTCTTCTCTCCAGGAGATGATCAGTGATGTGAACATTTTGGAACAAAATAAACAGTTCAAATATTAATTCTCTCTGTGCATGGAAATATTTTTTGCTGGTCTGATAATTTCCAGAAGGCTAATAAACTTATGTGTTCTTTGGCTTTGTCTTCCTGTCTTATTCTCTCCCATTTGCTTTTAATCATCCATAAAAGCTGACTGTGTCTGTCTGGTATGTCAGCTAAAATAAAACACCAATCCAAGTGTGGACAAGTCCTGGGTGTTTACTTCAGAAGTGAGGTGTCATCTTTGAAATATAATACTGATCTGAAAATGTTTCTAACAGAAATGGGAATCCTCCTAGTTCTGTTGCTAAGCCAGAATACTGAAACTCCATGGGGAACACTGCCAAACAAGAGGTATCCACTGGTACTAGTAAGAGAAGACAGAAGATATAGGTGTTCAGTACTATACATTCCTTCATATCAAGTGAGCAGGATGTCCAAAAACTGAAACTGTTTAAATTTGAAAATCTGATTGAAAAAGCCTTTGTCAGCTCCTGCACAGATGCTGGTCTATAAGGGATGATTCATTGCTATTGACCACTAGGTGATGTCTTCTATTCTGAGTCCAAAATGTTTCCTAGGAGATCATTTGTGTGTGCCAGGCTATTTACACTTCCAAGAACAAGGCAGAATAGAATACAAAATGGCGTGATAAAGCTTTCTCAAGGCACAGCAGGTTTAACATGAAAGGCAGCCACCATTCATGGCATTCCTACAGACTGGAAGGCACAGCTGTCCTGTAAAAGGCCAGAAGAAGGAGGAGATGACTGCAGCCTGTAGTCAGATTGGGAGAAAGGAAAGTGGAGCAGGGAAGAGAGAGCTTAGAGAAGCAGGATTTGAATGCTTATTTTCAGAAACAAAATACTAAGTTTAAAAATATTCCACCTGAATATGAGGAAGAATTTATTTACTGTGTGGGTGACCATGCACTGGCACAGATTGCCCAGAGAGGCTGTGGAGTCTCCCTCACTGGAGATGTTCAAGGACCTTGTGGACACAGCCCTGTGCCATGTGCTCTGGGATGGCCCTGCCTGAGCAGGGAGGTTGCATCCATTGTGGTCCCCTCCAACCTGACCCTTTCTGTGATTCTGTGATTGCTTAACAAAACATTGTCTTTGGAGACATGTCTCCTGTAATAATCTTCCATCTGTGTTACACTGCTGTTGCTAGAGGTAGACAAAGCTTCTGAATCAAACAGCAGGCAATTTTACTTTAGCTCCAAGGCAGTGACTGGGAAGAAAGGCATCCTCTGAGAAAGTAATGAATGACAACACAGTTACATCCCTTCAGACTAGTTAAAAAAATGAAATAAAATGAATAACACCATGCTTCCAAATTCTGGGTGTTCTTTCATTATTCACACATCAACTAAAGTTATGTTCACCTTAACCACAGGGGTCCCAGTATTTTTTCTTACATACTTTTGCTGTACTGTCAACATGACCTCTATGTCAAGGCCTATTTTTTGAGTCCAGAAAAGAATCACAAAAAGAAAGAATAAACCTAGGGTGACTGGTAAAATAATGTTATGGTGTATTGTTCTTCTAGCAGAGAAAATAAGAAATAAGACTGAAGAAACATCAGTGCCAAACTTCTTTAAGTGGCTGGTATTCTTGATGGCCCAGTATAACTGAGAAAAGCTCATAACTCACATGAAAACAGAAGTGTAATGAAATAAAGTTCTCCAGATCTTTTGTCCTATTTAATAACATCTGCATTTTACCCCACTGTGTGATAGCAAGCCTGTCAGAACCATCTCTCTTTAAATTCTTCTCTTAAACCTCTCTCTTCCTCAGATGTGAAAGTATTGCAGAAGTTACAGTATGCTAATGTTTATGAAAACCTAATTATGAAAACCTAATAAATGCTCTTTTTTGAGTTAGGGCCCAGGAAAACACTCTGTATCCATTGGATTCAGTCTCAAAATATGTCTTTGTGGGCAACATTTTTGTTAAGGGACACTGGTAGGTGTTCTAGTGTAAGCCTGGTAGGTAGGTAAGCCCCACTCGTTCATCTTGCAGAAAGAGAGGGAAATTAATTGGAAATGTAAAACAGACAAAATTTGTGACTTGAGATAAAGACAGTTTAGTAAAAAACAGCAACAACAGGACCATCAAAAGAAAACCACAGAGGAAAAAACCCACCAACAAACCAAAAAAGTAAAAAGAAAAACAAGGGATGAAGAAAAGAAAAGCAAACCTAACTTCTGATCACTAACAAATGCCCAGCCAAGCCTAGTACAACAGCACAGTGTAAATGTTGCCTTCAAGTATTAAAGACAATTTTACAAGAATTTGAACTCTACCACATTACAGGCTGCCTTTGGAAACTGAAACTCTCAGAGAAGCTCCATCTCAACACATTAAAAAAAATGCAATTTTCCTTCATCAGCTAAGCCATTGGCAACATCTTTTAAGAGGCAGTTGCTCTTAGGGTTTTTTACTTTGTTGAATTCTCAAGTGCTGCTGCTAGACCTTTATCTCAGATAAAGGTGTAGAAATTATGTGTAATTTGGCATTTATATGAGCTAAAAATACTAATCCTGCTGGATCAAAGAGACTTGTTCAAACAAAAACACAAGCAGAGAAACAAATTCTTCAGGCTTCCCAGAATATTTACAGAGTAGGGAGGATATTACTTCTCAGAGCAGAGGTCAAATTTATACTGGCTCTGAAGTGAAAAGACTTCATAATAGAGAGTATTCGTAAAACTTACTCTAACCATAAGAGATTATCTGAAAATTATGCTATTTAACTGTTAGTTTGCCACACTTATTTCCAGAAGTAAACTTAACAAAAGCACCCCCGTATTTAAAAAATAGAAGGAAACAGGAAATTATTTTGTTCAAAACTTTGTTTCATAATCATTAGAATATCAAAATACCTTTTATCTACCTGGTGAAAATTTGCTAACACATATCTTGGAAAATTTGAAAGGGACATAGATATCACAGAAATACATTTTAATATCTATGGAGAAATATACAGTGTGATGAGACATTTCTTATAGAAAAAAAGTAACTATAAACTCGGTTGAACTTGTGATATCATGGGAATACATATAAATTTACTGGTAAGAAAGGGTAAAAATAGAAGTTCTAGGGAAAGAAGGAATAGGAATAGAAGGAATCTAGGAATAGAAGATTTAGGAAGCTTGCTTACTTTGAAAAATAGAAGTGTAGTATGTGTTCCTAACAAATAAGACTGACTAAAAATTCAAAATCCAAAAAAGTATAGTGTGTACAATAGGCTCTACTTGCAAGACAACTTGTAGACATAAAATAGATGCTTTTAAGAATCTCATTTTCTTGAGAAAAAAGCTTACACTATTTGTTCATATTTGCATGTCATACAACAGCTACCAAAAAATAATGATAAAAGTAAAATAGTAAAATTCACACCCAGAACAGCCAGTTTACCCTCATTCCTTAAAACCAACAAAACCCCCAAATAAAAATAAACAAACCAACAAACAAAAAACCAAAAAACACAAACCAAACCAAAAAACAAAAATGACAAAACCAGAACAAAACACCAAAAGCACATAAAGAAATATTCAAGCTGTATTTCTTATAAGCCAAATACAGAGATTAAAATTAAAGTACAGCTTCACAGAATTTACAGCTACTTATGTCTGTTTGGGTGAACACAGAATAAAATTGCAGAAGACAAAATTTATGTATCAGCTTATTCAGCTGTCTCTACATTACAACAATTAGAAGAAATCTTTGTCTGAATTCATACTTTGTTTCTGGAATGACAAGGAGTCACACTGAGACCTACAGGAGGTCTTGGCCCAGACCTCTCTGGGGAACAGGACATGAGATATTTGAGTGAAGACCCTTTCTGTGAGGTTATCCATGCTTTTGAGCATGGTCAAAGACTCAAAACTCCTGGGCATACACAACCTCTTCCCATGCCTGTTAATGCTTTTTCAGCCTACAATGGGACAAGTTCTAGTTTGTGAATCTGCAATTTTCTGAGACTTCAGCTTCTTCACATGCAGCCTGCTGGCCCAGAACTCAGCTTTAACTGCAGCCTCACATCACCTCAGCCTCCTTCCCAGCCCTGTTTATCTCTCCATAATGTTTACTTCTTCACATTCTCATTTTCCCATGGAACCACCCTTTCTGATACTGCAGCATCCTCTCAGCTGCAGCTCAGGTAGCCCCAGTCCATCCTGGGTGGCTCCTGCTCTGTCACTCTCCACCACTCCTGGCTAACACAGAGCTGCTGAACCGTGGGCCCAGGGCATCTGGTCCCCATCACAGGGAGTTTGGGATGGCAGATCCTTGGAGAGGTTGGTTGTCTCTTGGCCAGACCCTTGTGAAGGACTTGGCCCCCTTTTGGAGGAACAGATTTGGGCAAAGGGATGATGTTTTCTGTAGAGGAGAGGAGGGGTGCAGCAGTTCTGAGTGTGGAGGATCCCATGAGGTATTTGTGCACAATTTTAAATGTATGTACAGAGTCATGACCCTGCAGTACTTAAACTCCCAATTTAAACCATGGGGGAAACTCTGATGGGTTAATTATTTTGATGGACACTCAGTACACGATTTTGCTTCCAGCTCACTCATTTAGGGTCAGTATCATTATATTTGCCTGTCAAAACAGAGGCACATTTTTGACCTTGGCAGCAACTTGTCAGTAATAATTTATCACTCACATTTACACAAATGAATAATCTCTACCTTCCTCACACAAATTTGTAGAAAAAGCTTTAATAAAATATTCTGCTGTGAGTGATAATTTCTCCTAGTAAAATTAATTAAATCATTTAACAAAATGAACCCTACCACTATATTTTAAAAGTCTTAAAGAATTAGTCAAAACATTGTTCTGTTTCCTGTATTGTTGCTTCTAATGATTACTCCTTTAAATTTGCAGGTCAGTGTATTTCAGACTTTTTAGGTCTTTCCAAAAGGTGCAGGAAAGGTATAATGTTTGATTAATATGAGGAAGAAAAACTGGTGTTTTCAATAATACTCTAATACTTTTATATAGGTGTATTGATTGTGAAATCAGGCTTTTAATTTACAGCACCTCCTATTTTTTTGAGAGAATGTGACTGAAAAAAAGCAAAATATAAGTTTTTACCAAGTTTAGAGAGTTAAATAAATATTTTATAAAGTTGGTTTTGTTTGCCCATTTCACAAGAAAAGTAGTTTTCACTTTTATATACTCCTCATTTTGTCATACTGGCACACAAAAAAATTTAAAAACCAAAGCAAAACCCAACAACTCATATTGAAAGTGAAACTCTAGGTCAGAGGTCTGATCTATTGCTATGGCAACAAAGGCTGCCTTCGTGCAGCCCATGAAGCACCAATGCATAAACTTTTACACCTAAAGTTTTACAAATCTGAGATTCTTGTTAGAGGAATTATGAAATGTGTGGTCAGTCATCAATTCCTGCTGATACCTGGAGTTCCTCTCCAAGGTAATATATCTGAGATTAAAGTTTTGATTCGGGTGTTTCTGGGGTTAAAAAACTCTTCACAGAATTGGGAATTTTCCTAAATAAGAAAGGGTTATCTTGCACAGATGTTTGGATGAGAGATGAATCACAAACAAACAAACAATGCTTTGTGTTCAGTTAATTTTTCCGTGTATCTTTTAAATAACAGCAATGCTCCAAGCAAAAGACTAATGACAGAAATTGGCATTTAGTTATTTTTTCCTCTAAACAGAAACATGAGGGCTGTGATAGGGTCAAGGATACCTGTGGTATGTTGCTTTACCACAGGAAAGACTGAAATATTGAAGATTTATTTTCAACCCTATAGTTTTTCTTTCATCTCTGAATTATACATCATTACTTCCTCAATGTAATACCCAGTTCTTACCCTGTCAACACCTTCCATTTGTCTCCAACAACCCATTTCCTCACCAGCTTCATATTAGAAGTGTCCACAAGACAGCTGCAGTCCTACACAACACACAGAGGTCAAAAGAAGACAGACACTCTGGATCATGCATGTGCTTTGTCTAAATTTCAGTCTCTTAATTTTGATTCTGCACTCTGGGAGCACAGAAAGTTTTTTAATTAGCTAAAGGAAGAGATTAAACTGTGGAGACAAGAGAAGGCTAAAAGGAGGGACATGTATTTTGCTTTAGCCTCTTTACCTGCTCATTGGAAAGAAGTGACCTGAGCTGGGATTGTTGTTAGTGAAAGTAAGTGGGACCAACACTGATGTCCCGTTTAAGTCTGTCATAATTTCCTTCCCACTCTATTTTGGACCTGCAATAGCAATATTATGTTGCTCATGTCTCTGGTCTGAGTTGTCTCTCTAGAAAGAACCTTTCCCAGAAGGCAATTTGGAGAAGCAGCTTAAACAATCTGAAATAGTTTCCCTATTGCTACATAGAGATTTAGTGAGACTAGCTGGGAAATTTGGGAGGCTCTGTTAATACTGAAGTTGTGTTGTCTCAAGTCCCCACCACTACTTCACCCAGATCCAACAGTTAGACAAGATATCTTACCTTGCCCATACTAGCAAGACCAGGTATTTTTTTCTGATACTGTTTTGAGATTCCAGAAAATACCAGACTTGCCTCCATTCAGGCATCTGCATCCTGATGGATGGTCTGAGGGAAACAATGATAAAGAAATAAACCAGATTAAAGTAATATCAATGGAAATCTATGTTTACTCTACTGCAGAAGCAATATATTCATAACAGCACATTTGAGTTGGTCCTTGCTCATGAGACTTGGCTCTGTGGTGGGTAGGTAATGGAAAACAGCAGGAGAGGGGCTCTACAAGAATGACAAAGATTTCGGATCATGTAGGGCCACAGATATCACTATGTTATTTTTTTTTTCTTTCTGGATAAAAATTTGAAAGGTATATTAAAGACATGGCACAAAATTTTGTCCAAAGGTGGGTGTGTGGGCTCAGACACTCAATTTTTCCTCTGTGCAATAATAATGCAATTTATGATCCTCAAAAGACTGTATAATAGATGTATCTGCATCTATTTGTTTGTCAGAAAACAATGTAGAGGGTTGGTTTACAGTCTTCTTAGGTCAGTGAGTTTCAGTAAACTATCTGATGAAGAACCTTTGGGCTATTTAACTATATTTAAGTACTGCATACTGCAGCTAACACAAAATATTGAATATACAGCAAATGTAGTCTGTCTTTATAGATCAAATGACAGACCTAATACTGCAAAAGCAATACCATGTACAATGCCTGTTACACTGTCTAGCATCTGAAACATTATTTTATTGCTTGTAGCTTTACAGGATAAAAATTTTTCTTATCTCTAGTTGAAATGGTAAATCAGCTTGAGACTGGAAAGGAAAGGAGATTTCTTGTGTATATTAATGATCAGTGGGAACTAGAATGGCAAAATATGCTTTAGCTGCAGAAACTTTCACCCTGGAATTCTTCTGATGACCTTCTCAGAACTACTATAACTTTTAAAGGAAACAGGATTTGCTGATAATAAGAAAATCAGATATAAAACCTTATGTGCTGCTGGTTTCCTTTACTTAAAAGAATTCCATTAAACTGAAGCAACTTGTGTATGAGAAATTCCATAAATGTAATTTACTGACTATAACTGGAGAAGAAACCACTTAAAGAAGAATTAAATTTTGTAAACCTTCCTCTATAATTATTCAACAAAGTCTTTAATTCAAGCAGATTAATGCAGTGCACTATAGTATGGCATATTATTCAGCATTCCTGAAGACAGGGACATTAGAAATAAATTTCAGGACTGTGTTCATGGAGTGTTGTAGTTAGTGCAAATGTTGGATGGGGTAGTTGGGCCAAGAATAGCTTGTTCTGCATATTTGCCTAGGTGTAAATAGAAAATTACTGTTGCAATTAAAATTGCAATTTATTTTATTACTATAACAGTTCTTATTGCTGACAGTAAAATTTATACATTCTTATGTGTAATTACAGTTCCAAATACTAATTTACTTCAATGTGACTTTTTTGCAGCTCACTAAATCATTCAAATCAATATTTCTCTGAGATACCTTCATTAGTTTTTAGAACTGTTGCTTCAGTGAATTGCTAGCAATTCATTAAATGTCTTGCTGTGAACTGAAGGGAATGGCTTTTGTTTCCTCCTTTTCAAATGAATGTTTTAATAAAAAACACACTTGATTCCTTCCCTGTGAGTTAGTTTTGGGACATTTCATCTCAGTTATTTTGAAAAGCATCAGTGAGACAGATTTTTGTGTGTGAAATAGAGATCAGTAAATTTCAAAACAACCCCACTTGAATCAGGTTACTGTTGCAGTCATACACCTGTTGCAAATATATTTAAAATGTATCACGGCAGGACTCCACAAAAGAAGTTATCTTCCCATTTGTGCTACACCAATCTTTCCATGAACCACATTTTCAAAATTCTTGTTTTCCCCATTTGCTGCCTATAATTATTAAAAATAGGTTTTTTATCTTCCCTTTTAACCCAGTGTTTCAGGAAAACAACAACAAATAGCAGGCAAGTCAAAGAAATACTTCTTCTTTGCTTTAATTTACTGATTTTTGTGAAGTGTGAATTTCAAAGTCCAGTTAAAGCACTCTTTAGGAAACTGTTATACTTGCTTCACTTTGCCTCAAACCCAAAAATGCTAAAGCAATCAAAAGGTAACTTATCAACAAGATACGTAGAGAAAAAGGCTTCACAACTAGTGAAGAATGGAATTAACGCGTCCGTGGTGTTGGGTCCTGAAGGGCTCTCTAGAGTCTCTTATTTCTAACAAAGATGCACTTTCACAATGAGGGCTTTTCTACAGAGAGGCATGAATATAAACTCCCTCTTCTATCTTGCTACAGGTAATGTCTGATATCCTTTTAGCCTTTATCTCTTTCAAGTCTGCCTGACATTGCCCTGGGTGTTGAAACAGTATTAGGGAAGAAAGAATGTACACATTCACATGTATGCACAGAGTGCAATCTCATAGCCTCCTCTGCCGAGACCTAAACTGGCAAGCGCATTTCTTTCATTTTGTTATTTACTTTCTATTTATGGTCCTTTAACAAAACATCTTAACAAAAAACAGTAAAGAGAATGCTCAGAGGCAGGAAGGTTAGACGTACATTTCCACAGGAGTTTCAGATATAGTTTAATTATGCTTTCAAGAATCTGGACCAGTCTTGAGCAATACGTGGCCTCCACCCCACACATTCTTTCATTTATGGACTACATTCTTCAGTAAAAACTTGAGTAGTTCTCATCTTATCTGTCAGTTGCTTTCTCAAGCCATTTTACAGATCCATTCTACAAAGCCAGCCACCAAAGTGGCACAGGCAGGAAAACTGAACAATTTTTTGTTACAGTCAGTGGAGAAAGATAGAAGAGAGAGCTCTGCATTGATAGGCAGAGACAGAGGGTGTGAATACATCTATTTGAAACTCACTGCTGATAAACTAAAGTGCCTGACAGTCTATCCAGAAATTTGATTTGGCATCAGTGATTTAGAAAATTTCAATAAACTCTGTAAGTACATGCAGGAACACACAGATGTTCCCATGTGCTCTCTCACACACACACTTGAAGTAAATGTTAGAACTTTAGGATTTAATTTTCTCATTTCCACCTATGGAACTACTGCTGGCATAATTTTTCTCTGCTTTTAATATCCTATGTGGGTACAAAGACCAGAATAAACCCTGCCTGTATTCTGAAGTCAGTGGAGTTAAAACAGATAGCAATTTTATTTATTGCTTTCAGTCATTCAATCCTACTCCCATGTAAGGAATAACTAACACAGTGTGCAGTTAAAATAATTATACATATATGGTTAAATGTTAAAATATTTTAATGTTTTTTTCTCTTGCTTACGATATACTATAAGAAAATAATATACTTATTCCTACTTATTTTTATTCAGCAAACACAGAGCATGATGAGAAAATGCTTTAATTGCCCACTGAATTCTCTGAAAAGAAAATGCATTCAGAATAAATTATGCTAGCAGTATTTGTCCTGATCAGATCAATGCAAATTCAGCTTTAAAAAAAATATTTATCCCATGCCTCCTCTTCCTATTGAAAGTGTGAAGGAATTATGCCAAAAATAAAGGTAGCAGTTAGTACAAATAAAAGCTTCTATAAGCAATGGAGAAGTTTACAGTGACCACATAATAGTCTGGAAGTAAATCATGTGTAGAGATATATTTAATTTACTAGTGTGCGTAATGACCCCAGATAGAAACTGAAGATGAATACATCTGAATCTGGGTTCTGTGACTGATTTGCATAGAAGTTGATTTTATCATCTGCTTACTGTGTCTAATAATACAGCAGAAGTTTGGAGCATCTTAATTGGTTTAGGTTATTGGTTCTTAAGTATACACTGTGTAATTTTTCCTTGATATCAAAACCCACGGTTGACTGGAACATAATTTGCTCTTCATCTTCCATTTCAGTGACTCTGTTAATTCCATTCTATCATTCCTGTCAATTACTAAATGACACTAAATGAGTGTTCAAAGTAATTTGCCTTGAATTCTTTGCTTTCTGACTTATATCCTATTTTTGTGTTGACTGGCAGCATGGGAGAAACAACTGTTGGAAACTGCTCTCTTTACTTCTCAATTACCTCACTAAAGAAGAGATATATTAATTAATATTCGTTTTGTTTCCTTCTCTCTTGTCTTATTGTTAGCCCATTCTTGTTTTACCACAGGAAAATTCTGACTTCCTCAGCTTTCCAGAAAAACTGCAGTTTTACAGGATAGAAAGATACAAAATTCATTAGTGTCATATCAGACAATGGACCACCACTGACAAAATACCATGCAGCTTTCTGTGGTGGCTTGAACAAAGTTTTTTCCTCAAATTGTGCATTTGGTCTGTAATGGAAGTATTGTATCAGGAAATCCAGCAAATGGATGCATGAAAATATAGCAGACTGAAAGGGTTTCTTATGTAAGGACATTCAGGCCACAAATAGCTCTCTGAATGATCAGGTTTACATATAAAGAGAGAAGAGTGAAATTTAAGGAAAATTTATTGGATATGTTTGTTGCAGGACTTTAATAACTGGGAATTCATAATTCATGGGATCAGATACTGGAATCAATATGAAGGCTCTCTGTTTTCTCTATTAAAAAATAAGAGGAGGGGAAAAAAAGATTTGCAGGCAGAATCAATTTGAAAACATGAATGAAATTTAAATGTGAAAACCTAGTAAAACACTGAGATACACCCAATGTTTGTGTTTAGCCTGTTCCATATTTGGAGATTTCCCTAGTTTGTTTGAAGTCAATGTAAATTTTTTCATCTAATGGCCACCAGTGCTTGAAATGACAGCTGATAGCTCTGTTTCAGTGTATCATTGGTACTGTAAAAATGCAGTGAAACTTTTAAAATTAAAATATACGTGAAAAAAATATCAGAATTATTGTATGATAAAGGGTGTTCAGTTACAGCTTGTGCAGATACAAATGTTTGAATATATTGAAAAGAAATCCTTTCAGGGCTTAATTACTCTGTGCAGTGATAAGTCTTGAAGGCTTGAACAATGGTAGTTTGGTCTTAAAAGTCACAAAAGTCACAAATCTCATCTGATTTCATTAAAATAATCTCAGATAGTTTTGAAATTAATAGGTTAATCTGAAAGCTGCAGAATTATGAGTAGATGCCTGCTATTTTAAGGATCTCATTGAAATTAATCTAGATTCATGCCTGGCAGTTCTCATAAGGCAATGGAAAGGTGACAGTGGGGGTATTTATTCTGATCTCAGCTGATTGGGGCAAAATTCACATGTCAGTGTCCTAACCAATTAGGCCTCTAGTGGGAGAATAAATGGAAGACTACACTTCTAGCACATTACAGTCCTGCAATGCAATCAAATAGTGTTGAAATGTTGTAACACTCTCCTAACAATGGGCAGATATCCCTGAAATTGTTCCAATGCAATAACATTCTTTAAGATGTACAGCTAATGAGAGCTAGATATGGACAATAATTTAGGATGAAAGTTCTAAGATGTTCTAGGAAGTTCTAGGATGAAAGTCCAGACATGTCAGATTCTTTTCTGCTCACAGATTGTGTATTTGTTATATGCTGCCTTGATTAATGCTGGTTTTGAAGCTTCTGTGTCTGTGGAAAACACGTGGGTGGGCTTCTGTGCGAGCCAGGTCCAGCTTTAGCAAACACATCTGTGCTAACAGATGTTGAAGGGAGAGTAAGACAAACCCAGTCCTGAGGGATTTTAATAAACTGTATTTAATAGGAATTGAAAGCTCTTAGTATCACTTTAGGACTTTAAATAATCAGTTTTGCACCAAACTGATTGTTGGATTAAATAAATTACTCTACTTTGAATTCAGTGGTGTTCCACAGCATACTGAAAACCTTCATCAGTTTTGCTCAAGAACAAGGAAGAAAAATACAGCACCTGATTAAAAAAAAAATATTGCTTGATATAAGTAGATGAGTTATGATACAGTCTCTTTTTACTTGAGGATCTGAGAGCCTTAACTGGTGAGCAGATCAAAGTGACACCTTTTAAATAGGAACCTGTAAAGGAGATATACAGTGACTATTCTGTGTATTTGTTACTGCAAATGCAAATGAGTGTTTTTGCAGTCAGGGAGAATTAGATACCTGAACTTATTAACTGAGTATGTTTTAGAAAATGCTTGGAAATGAAAAAAAAGGTAAGGTATAAATAGTACTTTTAAGGCTTGGAACAATATTTTCTGCTTATCACAATTTTTAGTTTGTTACACTGTACAAATAAATGTATATATTAAATTTTTAAAATTTATTTTTATGTACTGATGGGATTATAATTTCAATGTTGAACAATAACTTTTTTAAATATTTTGTCTTGTGAGTGTGTAATTTTTAATATTCCAGTGTGACTGGGAAGATAGTAATGCTACTTAGTAAGTTGCTGCTGGAGTAATAAAAGATTAATTAGACCATGTAGTCTGATAATCATCAAGAATAAAGGTTTGATTTAAAAATTGGATTGCAGAATACATAAATCTTGTACCAGATATGAGTATTCCTGGATCATCTTTCTTATCACCTTATAAATCACATGCAGTTTTCAATAATTGCTGTGCTCTATGTTATTTGACTAGAACTTATGTTAAAAACAAAGCAATCTTTAATTAAGTACCATGTCTTTAAGTGTTATGAGACAGGGAGTTTAACTATTGCTGGAGTTACTTGATACTGGTGAGTGGAAACTGTATTTGCATTTACAGATATAAAATTTACAAATATATTACATGTAAGCATAGTAGATTCTATTGTACTAGTATTTTCTCTTTCAGGGTGGAAAGCAAGCCATGATCCACTCATTAATATCCATAAGTCCTTCCCTGTTTTCTGGATGACATAATTGTTTTTCAGTGCAGAAACAGATCAATATAGAGCATGCTACCTAAGGCTGAGTTCCTTAAATTTTCACTGAAGGATAGGTAGTGGCATATTGTTAAATACTAAATGCTTTGTTGAAGGAGGAAAAAAAAGAAATTTTATTTTTGAAAAGTAATGACAGTTTCATAGAAAGTATATAGAAATTAATTCTAACATAGATCAATAAATGCTAGCTTGCATCCTTTCCATTTAGGAGCTCAGTGGAGAGCTCTTATCCACCTACATTTAGGGCCATGATAGTCTGTCAGAGAGAAAGGAACTCAGAAATATGCAGCATCATCTGTCCAGTTGAAGAACCCAGGCAGCTGGAACAACTCAGATACAGCCCTACAGGATCTGCAGTCACTCCCAATAAAAATTCACTGAACTTCACCTGTGGATGAAACAGAAGATCAAAAGCACAGTGCTAATAAGTATGTAAGACAATATACAATATACCTGGCTGAGGTTGAAGTTTGTTTTTTACTGTAAGGCTAAGTAGTTCTTCACAGAGGCTTTTAGAAAACATGACAACACCTGGTGCAAACTGAAAGACACTAAATGTTTGTCACCACAGCTACAGACAGTTTTCCCATATCTCTCAAATTCTTTCCTCTGTGTCTCATTATTATACTTCTGGTTACATTATTCAAAGGCTGTATGGGGCTCTGAGTGACCTGGTCTAGTGAAGAGTGACTCTGCCAAAGGCAGGTGATTGGATGATCTTTGATGTCCCTTCCACCCCAAGCCATTCTATGATTCTATGAATCTAATAAAGGTGAAGCTAGCTCCTGACTTGCAGTTCTGATTTGCTATGCCTTGACTAAAAAATACACTGCAGACAAAACCCTGACATGGAAGTCATCCTCTATGAAAGAGCACATATCTTCAAGCTGTTAACTTCCAAAATATGACATTTCCATTCCGTGTACTGGGAATGCTCCCTGACACAATTCCCACGGGTAGGAGTTTCTGGGAGAGACAAGACA
The DNA here is from genome assembly GCA_013400575.1 of Peucedramus taeniatus. Classification (NCBI taxonomy): domain Eukaryota; kingdom Metazoa; phylum Chordata; class Aves; order Passeriformes; family Fringillidae; genus Peucedramus; species Peucedramus taeniatus. Next base: position 45,657 of record WBNO01029064.1, on the reverse strand, counting down.
ATGGCAAGGCAGAATTTTCTCAAGTTAACAACAGAGATAATTGAGGTTCCAGTGTGTCATGGGTTGCAGTGTAAAATATAATCAGGGGTGTGTTATTCTGTTACCATCCGTTGGAACTGGGATGGGGGGTAGTGATGTGATCTTCTGTTGATAAGCCAGCTGATAAGAAACCTTCAAGAGCAGTTTCCTTATCTCTTCCATGTCCCACCTTCCCTCCAGGGATAGATCTTCTGCTAATGGGCCATAAAGTCCACTGATAAACTCCCATCATCCCATTGGGAAATGCTCCAGCCAGGGGGAGGAACCAAGCCCCTCTACCTGGATAAAAAAACTTGAGACTTGGAACACCAAGTCAGCTTTTTCCACTGGACTCCCAGAGGAAGAACAGGCCCATCCATCACCACTGGACCTTCCGTGGAGGGTTGCACCTTTTCTCCAGGACCACTGCTTCAACAGAGCCACAACTGCTGCTCCAGGAGGACTGCAGCCACCATTGCAAGTAGACTGCTGCCAACACCCTGACCAACAGGGTGTCAGGTTGTATTCTGACTTTGTCAGTGGTTTTCTTTCTCCTTATTGCTTGTATTTTGTTTCCTTTTTGTTTTATTTTCCCTTTTTCTAATAAATTGTATTTCTGACTTAGGGTGTCTCGCTGGTTTTGCTTCTCAAACCAGAACACAGTGCCCAGGAACATTTGGACCCTAGAGGGAAGAGGGATCCAAGAAAGCCAGTTGTTGTTCAAGGACAGCTTACTACAGCCTCGGACAGTTCATCCTGACAAGCAGGGAGTCAGGGAAAATGGGAAAAACCAGGAGATCCTAGCAAATCTGAAACAATCAAAAAAGGAAGTATGCAAAAGATGGAAGCAGGGATAGATATTGCAGGAAGGATGTAGAGACACTGCCTGAGCATGAAAAGCTGTGGTTTTTCTTTGACTTTTAGGAAAGTCAAAGTCTACCTGGAATGGAACCTAGAGAGGCATGTCAAGACATCAGGAAGAGCTTCCTCAAGTCCATAAGCAGAAAGACTGAGGAAATGTATCCCACTGTTTAATTAGGAAGGGGCCCCAGAGGCACAGGACACACAAAAAAAGTGCTGAGCACCTTCTTCACTTTACTAGCAACACCTACCTTCAGGAATCCCAGGCCATGGAGACCAGGGTGGAATGTCTGGAGCAAGTTAAAATTATCATTGATGGAAGATAATCAGATCAGATCATACTTAAGCAAACTGGTCATACAGAAGCCCCTGGGCCATGAGAACTGGGGAAGCTGGCAGATGTCACTGTGAGGCTGTTCTTAATTATCTTCAAATGATCTGGTGGCTGGGAGACAATTCTGAGGGCCGGAGGGGAAAAAAAGTCACTTTGGTCTTCCAGAAAGGCAACAAAAATGACACAGACTGATCAGCTAATCCTATGGATAATTTTCAGAGACATGAAAGACAAGAGGGTGATTTGGAGTAGTCAGCATGGATTCAAAAAGGGAAAGTCATGCTTAATGAACCCAGTCACTCTCTAAAGTAAAGTGACTAGCTGGGTGGATGGGGAAGGAACAGTGGATATTCCCTCCTTGATATGTCAGAGGGCCATGCTGCCTTCCAGAGGGATCTTTGCAGGCTGGAAAAGTCAGCTGGCAGGAACCTCTTACAGTTCAACTGAGGGAAGTTCAAAGTTATGTTGGAGAGGAGCAACCTAATGTACCAGTGAGTGCTGGAGACCCCCCAGTGCTGCTCTGCAGAAAAGGAGCCATGGGGGTCCTGGTGGAAACCGAGGAGAACATGAGCCAGCAAAGTATTCTTACTAGAGATGAGAAAAAAAAAGCTTTTTTATTTTTACAATAAAATTTACAAACTCTTACTCTGAAATATGCAAAGCTGTTTTACAAAATCCTGAATTTCAAAGAAAAATCAAGATGTTTTGTTTCCTGTTTCAAGACCATGCAATTTCTCTTTACTCTATTTCACTTTGTTTCCAAGCTGTTTCTATTTTTGTCTCTTTAGTGTTGTTATAAATGAGGTATTTCAGCTACTTTATATTCTCAATACAGTATTCATCAGTCTAAATATTACTAATACACACAAAAAGTGTTAGTCTTTCAACCATTTAATAAAAATCATTACAGTCCTTGATTTTTATGGCACTTTTAGTTTTTATTTTTATAAAGGAAAACCATCTACAATACTCCTCATGACTCTCAATGATTTTTCAGTCATATAACTAAAGCTCCAAGGTCTACAAAGATAAATTAGTGAACTATGGGTCATTAGCAAAATGTGAATTAATGCAAAATGCACAATAGGCTGCACATTTTATCCTTTCTCCAGATGGTTAATTAAATATTTGAAGGCACAATATGACAAAAGTATGAAAATATTATTGCTTAATGACACTGAATATGAAAATGGTTTAATTGTTCTATTTCTCTCTTTCATCATTGATTAAAATAATGTATTTCAATGAAATTTGGCACTCAGTATTTGGTCAGCATCTCAGTATTTCCTCCTAGTTGAAAATTAGGTCATCTTCCATTAAAAGAAGTGAAAATTATAATTTGCTGAACAAATTGGAATGTTACATTAAAAAATACAATACGTAACTTACAATTTGTAACTTCTTTAAGGTTGAAATTACACATCCAATATATAGGCAACACTTTTAATTCCTAGGTTTGTTGTTCTAAAAATCAACATTAAAACTCCTTCACTATTTATTAATAAAACCTTATCATTGAACATTATTATCTTGCAGTCTTTACCAGAACATTTCACAAGATTTGAGATTATAGCTGTTTATTTGATGTGATGCATAAAGTAATGCTATTTTAAGAATTAGTTAAAATATTACAGCTGCAGATTATTTATTTATATTTCACATATAATAGTTTCAAATTTAAGACCTATTATTAAAATTATTTGAATATAAATTTATTAAGATGCTAAAATCTGTTTTTTTGATTAGAGTAAGAACCAGCAGACCATGATGACTTGGTTTTCCAAACACCTCAGTCTGAGATGCAGACCCTGTGGCTTCACAGCAAGGCTCCTTGCAGGCTCTTCCTGCATCTGATAGCATACATTGTAGACCTATATATTTTAGACTGTAGCATTATCTTACAATGAGACAAATTTTAGGGCTGCAGAATTACCTGAAATACAAGGAAAAAAAAATCTCACTTGAATTATGGTGAATGATGTCACTGATTGCTTATGCTCATTAAACAGACAGGACCAGGAAGACAGGGATTGTGAAGTCTGAATGGAAGTCCAGGAAAAAGAGAAAGTGATCGAGTATGGGAAGGGAGATGAAATTTATAAATCAGATTGAGCTAAAAAACATCAGTAATCTGTGTGTGTTCCATCCTTCAGCAGTATTTCATTCAGAAGCTCAGAAACTGCTCTAGTGATTAACACCCTGCATGTTTGTACTGCAGAACCATGGCCATATTCTGAAGACCTGTTATGTGGCTTACCAGCACTATAAATTCAGAAGCCATATGAAGTTTATAAAGGATTTTAAAATATTGGTTGAAAGAGCCATCCAGAACCAAATAACTCACTTAAAACTTAATGCTCCTTAGAGAAAGCACGCTTTGCTATTGAAATCTTATGAGTGGCAAAATTCTGAAAATCCCCACAGTGTCTTTTTGACACATTCATTGTTTAAAGAGAGCATAAAAGTTTATAGAGATAAGAGATACTGGATATTAAAGCTGAAGAATATAAGTGTTTTGAAAAAAGAAATAAACCCTAAACCCTATCTAAAAGTGGTGTATCTCTATTAATTTAGTAAAGCTCTATTAATTACACTCCAAATTTCCCTCCATCAATATCCATAAATAAGGGAAAAACAGAAGGAAAATGTCGGACACCAGAACCTCTAAAACATTAAGCACAGAAACAACAACCAGAGATTTGTGAATAAATGTTCACAGCCTCACTACAGGTCTTAAGTCACTGAAGTGAGTTTACTATTGACTGCAATAATAGACCTTAGGAAACTGCTTTTAAGTGTACATATTCTTTAATGCTTAATGAAGATTTGGCAGTAACCTAGCTCTGTTTACACACAAGCAACATAGGCTGTTTAGGACAGGACAAACCTTTCCTTCTCTGTACAATTTGTTTCTCTCTAGTTTCTCCCAGAGAGCGAGAACATCGTTCAAAACTCATCCAGGTTTGCAACAGGAACAGCTGAGATAGGAAACCCTTGGACTGGTTTGTGCTTCTAAAATGTAGGACTCTAAACTCTATGGGAAAAAATTTATTCACCCTTCTGTGCCCTCAGCCCCATCCCACCATGGGGAACAACCTCCCTGCCTTGACAGTGGGTCTGGAATAATTTGCAGGGTACAGTGTACAGCCTCTACCAGTGTTAAAAATAGCCTGCCCACTTGTAAGACTTGAGCAGCATTGAAGATTTATGATAAAATCCAAATACAAAAGTGCAGATGTGAGGGTGTGCAGAGCAGGATCTGTTCCAAGAGTCTGGGGAATGGCCACGATCTACCCATGGTCAGTTCTGGAAGAGCACTGGCACTCTACATCTCTGTTCTGATGTGTGCATAGTTTCTGGAAGGAGCTGAAGTCTGAGAAGAAAAAATAATTCCAAGGCTGGTAATGTAGTAATTTGAAAGGATGTCTTGACTCTACTAAATTTTATTCCATTCTTTAATTCTCTTGTATGGTAAGGAACCCACTTGCATTCACTGCAGCTGAATTTAAAGATTTCTGTAAAAAATCTATTGAAAAATTTTATCTTATTTTCCTTTTCTAGTTTAGGGTTTTTTAAACAGAATTAAATGTCAAGTACTGCAGTTCATAATAATCTACCAAATAGGGTTCAGATTTACAGCTGAATCTTAGATATTCATAGGATTCTTGCCTTTAGTAGCTGGAATTTAATTAATGTAAATGTACACAAACATACATATATATAATATGTATATATAATATGTACATACACACATACTCATATATTTTATCTATGCAACTCCATCTTAGCAAATTAGATTTTTTAGAATTTACCTATACTGTTGTGTTGTGTTTTATATGTCTTTTTATAATTGTTCTGTACCTTGGTTTATCCCAGTTCTCCCCTATTTCAGTGGCTCTGCCCATCCTGCCTCCCACCTCAGCCCCTCCCTGGTGTCCTGTCCGTCACTCTCAGCCCATCCCTTCCCCTGGAAACTTCTGTCAAGGGCATCGAGTGACTGGATCAGGAACCGGGGTTCCTCCCACAGGTTACCCCCGTTGGTCTCCCCAGAGACCCATCTTCCCAATGTCCATACCCCCATGTTTCCCCATTGGCTCCCTAGCTTTGTTCCCTCCTCCCTTTATAAGGGACTTTCTGACCCGGGGCTTTGTCTTCGCAGTGAGGTGCCCCTGAGCTCAGGGTCCCAANCCTCGGAGATCGGGAGAGGTTCCCCTCAGCTGTGTGTGCACAGCCAGCCGGGACCCCCAAAGGGAGAGGGTTCCCCTCAGCTGTGTGTGCCACAGCCAGCCGGGACCCCCAGGGGAGAGGTTCCCCGCTGTAGCTGTGCCACAGCCAGCCGGGACCCCTGAACGGAGTCTCGGAGAGGCATTTATGTCAGACTATACCACAGGTCCACAGAGTGACTGTGGCACCAATGGAGATCACCCAGTCCAACCCCTTGCTCAGAGCAGCACCAGCTACAAGCAGGCTGCTCAGACCTGTGATTACTCAAATATTAATTACTCAAATACTTCATGTGCAAAAATGAAGATTTAAAAGTTTTCCATTTTTTTGTTTCTTTCAAATACTTTTGAGATTGAGAACTACATGATTTCTGAAAATGGTGAGATCAAGTTTACCTGCTCACTCAGATGGGAAAAAAGAACTGAAATAAAGAGTAATCTGAAATGAACAGTACCGTAAAGACTCAATATTCTCTTTGGTTAAGATAACATGATAATGACTTGTTGGCATTAAAATTTAATTTGTGCTGATCTAACTTGAATAATTAATGTTATTCTCATATTAAAATGCAGAAGGTGTATACTTCCTATTTTCTAGCCTGAATATATTAGGAGCTTAGCTGTCAAATGACTTGACATAGAGCCAAAAATTTGCAGATACTACTACCTGAAATCACATTTGAAAGGGGAAAAATGCTGTTATTATAGCAAAGCTCCAAATAATTATAGCATATTAAACAAAAGGTCAAGCCAAGGTGTTCTCTCACTCAAGAAACTCTTGGTATTACAAGAAGGAAAATCACTTTTGGTGAGCCCTTTTGACTACTGATTGTTAAATCTAAAGCTCATCAGAGACCAACTGGCCCATTTCAAGAGAAAATATGTAGTGAGGTACATTTAGATGTTTTATAAAACCACTGTCTTCTCTCACTTGTCCTTTTCACTTCCTCAGAACAGATAAAGTACTTGCAGAAGCTGAACAGTGGTAAATAACTAGTGATGGTCTAAAAAGGGATCAGTTCCTTAGGGGACTCCAAGTCTATATGGAATCATTACTTTATGGGACAATTGGACTTAAAATGGACTACAAAAAACCCACTATCTTTGTGTTGATCAGAGGAGACAAATGGCTTCCAACATCATAAGGACATGTTTAAATGACTGTGGTATGTCTTTTATATCCCCTAAGTCTATGGCCAATATCAGTATTTTGGCAAAATCACTCCCAGGAAGACCAAGAGAGAATAATTGCAGTTACTAGATCTGAGTGACAGTCAGTCCTAGAGCAAAGAACTTTCATAGCTATAAAAATTTTTCTTCATAATTTGAAATATTTCAGATGATTATTATTATTTCCATGTGCTATTATTGATTAATTAACATTTCTTTATATGAACAAGAAGAAATATATGAAGAAATAATGGTTGATAGTACCATTGCTGCATGTTAGTTACACATTAAGAATACTAAAACACCTTTTTTTTCTAGTCTATATTGGAAAATAGAATAGAAAAAGTAATAGAGAAGACTACACTGGTCGTGCTAAAGACAGAAGAAATTTTAATAAAATGCCAAAAAGTATGTGCTCTCACAAGAATCTTTAAAGTTGGAAAAGACTTCCAAGTTAATTAGGTCCAACCTTTGAGCAAACACCACCATGTCAACTAAACCATGGCACTGAGTTCCACATCCAGTTGTTTCTTGGACACTTCCAGGAATAATGACTCCACCACCTCCCTGGATAGCCTGTTCCAATGTTTAACCACCTTTTCAGTGAAAAAATTCTTCATGATGTCCAGCCTGAATTCTCCCTGACACAGCCTGGGGCCATTTCCTCTTGTCCTGTCACTGATTGCCTGGGAGAAGGGACCAACCTCCACCTGGCCACGCCCTGTATTCAGGGACTTGGAGAGAGTGATAAGATCTCCTCTCAACCTCCTTTTCCCCAGGCTTTACATCTCCCTCAGCTGCTCCTCATAGGCCTCTCCAGACTCTTCCCCAGCTCTGCTGCCCTTCTCTGGACTTGCTCCAGCCCCTCAATGCCTTTCTTGTAGTGAGAGGCCCAAAACTGGACACAGGATTTGAAGTGTGGCCTCACCAGTACAAGGCACGTGCACATACACGCATTTTGGATGTTTGTACATCCATGCACAAACAATAAAAATGGGAATTAATGATCGATTCTTCTGTTCTTTTTGGAAAATAATTTTTCAAACCTCAAGAGAAAATTCCTCACAGTAGATTGTTGTGAATACAGGAGTATATGCAAGTTACTGCATATACTTAAAAAAACAGATTTTACAAAATAAACAGGTAGAGGTATCACAAGTACCATAGAATCTGACAGTTTAAAAGCTGAAATAATAGAGACATTCATGTGAATCTATATAGGAAAAAAACCAAACACAAACAACCAAAAACAAGAGATGAAACAAATAGTAATCAAAATATACATTATATTGGCACTGCTTAAATACTTTACTTCAGGTGGCCAAAGCTACATAATCCATCTTTTAAACAGGAACTACCTTGGCTGCTTTTCAGAGTTGAATTTTACAGGTCAGGCAGACATTTTCAATTATTCAGAACTTTGATAAACATCTTTTAAGAAACAAGGCATGGAAGCAGAGACTTTGGATAGATAAGCTAGCATTATCAGAAATAAAGTTTGTGGATAATTAACATGTGCAATGTTTAGAATGTTACTGTAATCTAAGATGACATTTTGTTGTTTTCTCAACAAATGATTTTAAACCTATTTTAGTTCACCCAATTACACATTTGTGCCTACACTGACTTAGCTGATTTAGGTCAATTTTAATCTTTACTGCTAAGCAGGATGAGACAACTGTTTGAGAGTTCAAAAAGCTTCCAAAAGTACAAAATCCAGCCCAGTTATAAATTCAGAAGCATCAATAATTTTGAAAGACCATATCACAGATCAGTTTTCAAAATCTAACCTACCAGACCATCTGTTTATGATGAACAAATTTTATCGAAGTGCACCTTTTTTTTTTTTTTTTTGTTCTGAAGTTATTTCCTTACTTTTATATTGTATCCATATACAGAGACTTGTTTAAAGATGGCACCAAGACTTACTCAGTTAAAAAAGAGCACTGGGGGATTTCTACAGGCTTTTTTTAAAGGACTGTTGTACTAAAAGATAGGCTGTGATGCACTAAGAAATGAATCTATATGTGAGTGTTGGCAACAGAGGCCCCCATAAACTGGCCTTTTTATTATAATTAGTAAAGAGTAATGCAAAGTTTCCTTTAACCTGAATTAATCTGTAGCTGTGTAGCCTAACAGTAAGAAACTGTGTGGCATGTCTTGCTGGGAGCACAGCAAATTAACCTGTAAAATTTCATTTATATCTGCACAAGCCAATCCATCTCTGCAGTGTTAGGGGATTATAAAATGAATTCTCAGAAAAGTATTATGAGGTTTATATGCAGTTATAGGTATATTTCCACCTCTTCTGTTATTCTTCATACAGAAGCATAAGAGGAGGTATTTCTTCATTATAATTATAGAACAGAAATGAAAAAAGCTTTTCTACGAATGACCTGTGGATAGTTTACTGGATTTGCTGTTTCAAAGATATCTGTCATTTAACACTTTAACTAAAATTAATGCTACTCCTCTAAAGCAGAGAATGAGAAGCCAGGCACATAATCTCCACTCTTCATTTTCTTTTCAGTTAATATTTTGCATATTTTTTTATAATGTATTTAATATTATTAAAGTTAAAATTGCAAAGACAATTCTAGTATTATTTGGTGCTTTTCCATCATAGAAAAATCCACAGAACTATCTGTTGAGCAGAAGTTATCTTTTGCTTGAAATGAATTTTGATATATTTTGTATTAAATAAGCAATCTTATGAAGTTCAGCTTCCTTTGCACTTCATAATGACACAGATCCAATCTAATGAATATATATTTACTTATGGGAAAAAATGTCTAGAATAAACCTACGAACAACATAAGGAAATTACAATAATGACATATTTTTTACCATATTATAAAAAGCAAAAAAAAAAAAATTCTGATTATTGCTTCTTGTTGTTAATAAAAGTTTAAACAATCTTCATTCTTGTTGCAGTTCAGAAATACTGGTTAAACATGAATATAATGGGAACATAAGCACTTCTAAGAAAGTAAGTGAGGCCACTCACACTGTTCTAATTTGGGCATGAGTATTACTGAATTATAGCCTAATAGTGTTTCTTGAGGAATATTCATTATTTAAATATCAGGCTATAAATAAGACTACTCTGTGGGCACACAACCTATTAAAAAGGCTAGAAAAGAGGTGAACTGCAGCCAGCATGAAAAAAAAAAATGGAATAAAGATGTTAGAAACAAGAAGAGATTATCTAGAAAAAAATAAATCTATCTAAATAGAGGCAAGAGAGATAATCATACATTTCTGAATATGGACAACAAAAGCAATAAGACAGTCTAAAAGGAAGTCTGAGATTTTAACAGCAAAATAAGTAAAAATAATTATAAATCTGTTTTCAAACACACCCAGAGTAGAAAACCTGCCAGAGAATCTTTTATCAGTGCATGAAAGCAGTGTTAATAAATTCTTTTGAGCGCTGTTCACTTCAGGAGATGCCCACACCAGCAGAGGATCTCTCTGAAACTGAAACAGTTGTAAAAGATGTTAAACAAAGCTGACACAAAAAAAAACAAAACAAAACAAAACAAAACAAAACAAACAAACAAACAAACAAAAAAAAACACTTAGGCCAAATATTATTAATCCAAGAGGTCTGCAGGACCTGAGAGGTGGATAGCTGAAGCAATAAAGCACACAACCTCTCTTTTAAGATGCCTTGATACTTCTGACTAAATACTGGAAATATGATTCTCTTGTTTAAAGAATTGTTTATGAATTTCTCTTGGAACTGCAGCCATCTAGTCCTGTTGTTCTAAGTGGAAATTAGTAGAAACTCTAAGGAAAGAAAAGAATTAGTAGATAATGGCTTAAGAATAATCAGTATGAAAGGTTTCATGCGACTTTTACAAAAGTAAGTCCTGTTTTATGAAAGCAGTGGTATTTATTGAGCAGTTGAACAGGGGTGATTTGGTTTCTGTAAATTCCTGGAAGGCTTTTGATATTGCATGACCAAAGGCTTTTAAGGACATGAAATTATCATGGCTCAGTAGAGGAAGAGTTTTCACAATATTGGGAATACTGGAATTCTTCAGGCATCTTTGTTGGGACTTATGCTGTGCTCATGAACTATCTTAGAAAAGAATAGGTAAGAGAGTAAAAGCATTTTGCTGATGACATGAATTTCTTGTTTTAAGAAAAAGGGCCATTCTAGATTGTATCTGTGCCTCCCCGAGTGACCCTGGGAGTGCCCGGCTGGCTGTGGCACAGCTACAGCGGGGACACTCTCCCGTCTCCAGGGCAGGCAGGAGGGGCTCAGGCTCTCGCCTTGGCGGGTGAGGCAAAGGAACGACGGCGGGAGAAGGAGTGGACTGCGGGTGGAGGGATCAGTCCAGGCTTATTGAGGCAGGGACCCTGAGCCCAGGGGGACCTTGCTCCAAAGACAAAGCCCCTGACCATAAAGCACCTTATAAAGGGGGAGGGAACAAAGATAGGGAGCCAAAGGGAAACATGGGGGTATGGACATTGGGAAGATGGGTCTCTGGGGAGACCAACGGGGGTAACCTGTGGGAGGAACCCCGGTTCCTGATCCAGTCACTCCATGCCCTTGACAGAAGTTTCTGGGGGAAGGGATGGGCTGCTGAGTGACAGACAGGACACCAGGGAGGGGCTGAGGGGGGAGGCAGGATGGGCAGAGCCACTGAAATAGGGGAGAACTGGGATAAACCAAGGTACAGAACAATTATAAAAAGGCATATAAAACACAACACAGCACTAGATAGCTGAAGAAGGATCTTATGCTACTCCCTGAGTAATTAAAATGTGAGAAGGAGCTCAGCATTGAGAAATGTATTTGCCAATGATAAACAAAACTCATTCTACAGATAAATCATGTGCTCACAGAATACCTTGGAGCTGCTATTATCACTCAGGTACGACAGGGCTTTATGTTGGATGATTCCTACAATATGCTTTCTTTTATTTACTGCTGCTCGGAATTAGGTTGATTCCATGAAACTGATAGGTAGGGAATACAAAAGTAAATGGAGAACCTTATAATTATGTGAGTGTTTGAGACAGGAAACTGTGCTCTTGAAATCCCTGCATCATGACACTGCACAGTGCCATGGCTGATTTGCATGTGCAGTGTGAAGTGATCTGGTACACTCATCTCAAGGAAGATATGTTTGATTGTATTAAGCTTCAAAGAGAAAGCTGATCACATATGTGGAAGAGCCTGTGTATGTGGAATAAGCTGTTCAACTAGGAATTGTCAGCATGGAAAAATATGTTTTGAGTGGGGTCTACAAAAGAATTAGTAGCATGGTGATCAAATAATTGATCACATTCAGGTGAGCCTGAAAATGCCTCTATTAGCCAGTTTAAAAGCCAAAGGATCTGATTTTGCTGATAGAACTGTGGCACTTCTGTCAGAGTGTTGTGGCTGCTAAATTTGGGGCTTGAAGGAAATCTGGGCAATTGCTTCATAATGATTTAGTGATGATTACCTAATGTGTAAATTTGCACTCAGAATATTACTATAATAAGAGGAAATCTGCTGTACATGTGAAGCCAAGAAGTTAATGTTAGCCTAATTAAAATTAACAATATCATCAAAAATGCAACAAAAAGTTATTCAGTTAAAATAATACTGAGACTGATAGTGCAAATTAATAGACAATAGCTGCATTACTAATAATACATCTAAAACTATTATACAAGAAGACTTACTAATGCTTACCCATTGCCTTTTTCATTTCTATCATTCTGAAAAAATCCCTGTGGATCTTCAGGCTGACAGCAACAGTTTTCCTGAGGCATAGCATAGGGAAAAGGGTATCAGTGACATTCCCAGTTCTTTGGTGCAAGGAACAATGTGCTGGTGGCAAGAGTAATTTCTCCTCACTCTTAGAGCTGCTTCTATGTTAAGCAAGGTCTGCTTCCACTTCACTGGTTCCCAGGTAAAGTTTGAAAATGGTGCAGTAGCATTTTACAATAATTACTAACAGAAAGTGCTCTTGTTTGTTGTGCAGTGATAAGCCAGAGTTTTCAGACCTCATACAGATCTGGTGTGTGTAGAGATTAGGGAAACACACTGTGGAAACAAATTAGAAATAGCTCACATGTAGGTAAGCTGAGAATGGTGCTGAGACCCTGCATTATCAGGTCAATAAAAGACTTGTGACCTTCTTCTAGTAGTAAAGTCGTGTTCACTATGATGCAAAAGAAAACATATCCATGCCAGTTCTTGTAATTAAAACAGCAAAAAAAAAAAAAAAAAAAAAAAAAAAAAAAACCCAGAAAAAATGTGGACAATTGTGGGATTTTTTTTTCTTATGAGTTCTGTTAGAAACCAAATCCTGCTGTCTTGATCTCACACAGCATGGTTATAATTATTATCTCTAAATAGATTAATACATAGCTTCTTGACTCCAGCAAGCCCATACAGGTTTTCTGTGACTTAACCAAGAAGGTAAAATTGAGGGCTTCACTTCTAGCTGTAAATATGTGATATTTGCCTTTGGGTTTTCCCTCATGACTTCTCCATCCTGGACTTTATTCTTGGGTTGAAAGCTATCAAGGGTCTCCTCTCAGGAATGGCTTGGGGGTGTTTCTGGAGGAGTTAAGATTTGCCTCTCAGACAAAATGGTAATACTTTTTGATGAAAAGTTAATTTTTGTAGAATCTTAAAGAATCTTGCCTGATTTCCTGCCAGGCCAATGTCTTGAGAGAAACTCTTTAGGTTTGCTTTTCTCATCTGCTCACAGAACAGCAAATACAAAACAATGGTCCCGAGTCTCTTTCCTTATTGTCAGGTCCTTCCATGCTATCAGGATCTTAAAAACATGGGTGAACACTGTCAATCAGTATATTAGTCATTTTCAGCATACCCTTCTAAAAAGCAACATCAAGGGCTTTGTCATCTTACTGCTAAAGCTCATCAGACCCTTGTTACTGATTGAAGAGTAGCATCCAAGAGGACAACAGTGGACACCTGTAGGAGTTATGCTGATCTTAGACAGCAGTGGGGGGACTTTTCACACTTCAGAGCAGTCTGTGGCAGTGTAAAATGGAGTTCCTGGGAATAGACATTTAATTTTGAAATTAAATTGTTACATGGTGTTTTTTTTTTCAAGAAAGCATGCAGAAGGCTTTAAGCTTGGTAGAAAAGAAAACAAACAAACAAACAAACAGACAAAACCCCGCCCCCAAAAGATCTCTGGAAGATTTCCATGCCGAGTTTTGTTTCCTTTTATAATAGGAAAAACTCCAACCAACCACCCAACCAACCACCCACCCATAAATCATTCAGAAAAATGTACTAAAATGTTTTTTTCTAGTAAGAAAGGAAACACATGGATCATTGCAGAAATTGCTAATTTCTGGAGCTAAGATGTTCAGCTTACTAGAAGTACCATGAAAAAAACCCAAATTCCTTAACCCTCCTTTTAGCCAGGAGGAGTTTTAGCACTTTCCTATTATTGTCAAAACCATAAATAACAATTTATAGTGTAGATATTTGGAGTTCTCTATTCTGGTTCTTGAGTAAAAGTACATTTCATGCTGAATATTAAGAAAGTAGCTCGGAGAACTAACCCAACGTTGTTCTACCTTCTTGAGAAAAGTAACATTTCTGCTTTAAATAAGACCCTCCCCTTCAAAAACACTATCATAAAAATTGTTTTCAGTATGTGAAAAATTTATGTCACATATTACAAAATGTTATTACAAGTATAGTCTTAAAAGATAGTATGGAAAGTAGTGGTATCTATGTAAACAGAACAAAAACCACATGCAAAATTATAGAAGGATGGAAAAAAGCCACCTGTTCAGCCACCTTATTCATTCCCTGCCAGTGAAAGGCTGTTCCCTAAGGTGCACACCTAGTGCTTATTAGCCCTTTCCAAAGCATCAAGCAGTGTAGCTGCATTCTACTCCCATGGGTGATTATTCAGTGATTTCAGTGATCTTACTGTCAGGAAGGTTATCAGTATGCTATTTAACCTCAATTTTCCTTATCCTAATTTAGTGTCATTACTCTCAGTTACCCCATCATAACATGTTTTGAGATGTAATATGAACAAATAGATACTTAACAACAAGATAAACATCCCATCAGCCTTGCATAAGGAGGATTATTTTTAGATTCTCTTTAAATTCAAAGGGTCTAGTCTGATCTCTCAGCTGAAGCAATAAAAATAGTACAAGAAAAAAAAATGTTAATGTCAAACGATGAATTTTCATAGGTAGCTACCATGTAACAATTACTGCAGGAGGTCTGGTTTTGTAACTCTTCCTTTTTTGCAATTGGTTGTCCCTGGATGACAATGCTTATAATCATTTTGCTAACTCAGATTTTGCTAAAAAATAAACTCTGTGCTGCAATAATAGATGTACAAAAAACAAACGAACAAAGGAAAAAACCCACTAGCCTCAGGATGAACAAAATAATGTGCAGAAAAAAATGTCAGAATACTCCCTTAGCAAAAAGAACAGCAGATTCTTGTTTTCTTTATTGGTATTTTGTTTTAGACTGTTGAGTTTAGGATGCTGAAAAGCCAAATCTGGTGGTTGTTATAGCTCATGGGGTTTTTTCCAACCAAAAAAAAGATCAAATCCACAGTGTTGTAGTATTAAAAGAAGGACTCAACTAATCCTGTAGATAAGTTTCCCTACTAAATAGCTCATATCTGTGTAGTTTGGAGGGATACTAATTAATTGATAAAGCTGACTGATGTATGCCATAAAGAGAGGGATGTGAACTGACCTTGCCCTAGATGTCATCATTATGAAAACTAAAAAAGCACTGGTCAGCTTTTTAATGACCTAAAACTGTGGGCAAAAGTCAAAAGTTTTCCAGGCAAACTCACACAGCATAAGATATTGCACTTCATTCCACCCCCAACCTCTCACAAAAATACTAATTGGAGTATATTTGTTTCACTACCAATTACATCTACAAAAACTTTCAAGGCAGGGCTTCACACATTCTATTAAAATCAGGTGTTCAGCTAGCTTTTTATCTTGCCTTTCCTAAGGCATTCCTCATCCCTGCCCAAGGCACAAGTTTGTCCATCTGAATGGCTGTGCTAAACATGTGTGCTCATGTTCCGGTCTCCCAGTTTCCCAATTTTGTCAGTTTTTCTAACCAAATCCCAGGCATCAAAGTCTGTACAAAGAGAGCAGCAGGAGGAAAGAAACAATAGACATTCCTGCCCTACAAGATAGAGCTTCTCTCTCATCATGAGAATCTCTCAATTATTCAGATATAAGAGCCCAATGACATGAAAATGAAAATTTACATGAGTAAATCCAAGCAGGCAGTTTAAGGGTAGCAGTCCAGTACAAAATCTTAACAGATTTCCCTATATATGTGTACATATTTATATACTAATTTTTCATTTCGTGTTTATTTTGTTAACATAAAACCATTCTCAGAAGAAATGTTTTAATTCCATGTTGCCGGATTCAAAGCTCTGCATTTTGGAGTGAATCTGATTTTATTGCCTAACTTATAGCTTTTTAAAAATACACATACAGAGACATGCAATTTTCTTACACTAGGAGAATGCCACAATTACTGAAGGCACTTAACTTCATTTACTTTGAAGAACTCATTTTTGACCAGGAATCAATATGGAAATTTTCAGTCCAGAAGAAGACTATCAAGAAGGTATCACTGTCAGAAAACTGGGTGTGATTCCAAAATATATTTTACAAACCTAATGATAGCATTTCCTGCTTAGTGACAGCTATAACAATGATTTGCTGCAAGATCACATCACAATTTTCAATAACCTTTCCATTCTCAGCATTTGGACACTGGCATGAAAGATAGTGTAATTAAGGGGAGGAGAAAGAGAGGGTGTAATCCATTTATGTTTTCACCCCTTACAATCCAATTTATCCAGCAGATTTTAAAACTAATATATGAAAAACCATTTACAATTCACAGAGTGAACAGATGGCATGGCAGCATTGAAAATGACAGTCTATATACACTGAATGAACTGGTGTTCTGCTCTAGTTAAAAAGCTGTCAACATTTGTATTACAAACCTTGGATTTCAAGGGTTTGTAAGTTGCGTCTTTTAGATAACATCTGGAAAGATTGGGTCACAAGTTACATGCCTAGGTACCATGTAAAATAAAAAAAAAGCAGCAGCATGTTTATTACTTTCATATCCTTTACACACATCTAATAATACTGAAAATGCTACCTGTGACTTAAATTACTGAGAGTGCCTTTATTTTCCGGAGGGATTTGAACAGGCAGGTGAGGGTGTGAGTGGCTGTTTTGCTGGGCACAGGAGAGTGTGGCTGTCTCAAATCTCCTCCTTTCCACAGAAGGCTTTAAGCATGACTGCTGAGATCTGCCCAAGCACCCAAACACTCCATACCTGGGATGTTACTGTCTTTTGGGGCATTTCCAGACCCCATGTGAAACTATTCCCTAGAACAAAAGTGATCAAGATGCCAAACACAAATGATAAAACATTTTAAGTAGCACTACGCCCAAAGCAGGATAATGTTTGCATTAAATACCACTTTTGGGCTTAGGAAGATTGCAAGCTGAGCTGAAACAATTAGTTTTTTATACTAAGAGTCTCCAACATTGGTTTGCATAGGGACAGGGGCAGCTATGCATTGCATGAAAATCCTGCCTATACAAGGTGTCAATTTTGACCACAAAGAAAAATCAGAAGATTGTAACATTTTGACTTGAGAAAATGTAATGGCAGCTCAGGAGGGATCTCAGGATTTGGCTCACCACCCAAACAATTTTAAATTATATGCTGCTAAGCACTAAACTGCTTACAGGATTAGTATCAACATATTGTGCCCACTAGCTGTAGGTTTGAATCTGTATCACAGTCTCTGTGGCTGGCAATAATCTTGAATTGAACATAAAGCCAAACTTTGGTCTTACTTGATAAATGTAAGTCTACAGTGTCTACAGTGTTTAGTTTTGAAGTAAGAGTGAGCAGTCAGTAGATATTGTAGTAATAGATTCATTGAAGTTATTCTATGAAGGGGTGTTTTGGACTGTGAAAGAATATATAGAAAAAGCAAAGAGTTAATTATATGTACTCGAAGTAATAATGTGATTTTCAACTTGGATAACTGCAACCTCATTTTTTCAGGAGGAAACATCAGGAAATGAACAAACTAACCAACCAGTCAAATTGGAAATTACGTTTTTAGTGCCATTTAGAGGAAAAGAAATACAGTGCAATCAATCTGAGTTGCACCCACTGAGACATCCATATGTTAAAGAGATTATTTCAATAGAATTAGGAGTCATTCCCCTAAAGTCCTAAATTAGGATTTTCACAGGTGTTTGTATCCAAATGCTCCTAGAATTCCATGACTATTATATGCACCAGGCACATTTGAAATTCCTCCGTTGGATGGAATATGTATTACAAAAACTCTTCAGTTTCAGGACATTGTCAACAAAAACTTGAGGCATTTAAGAAAAACAAAATATAGATAAAAAATCTAGAAAGGAGCAAGAGATTAATTAAAAAAAAAAAATGAATATTAATAGCTTTGATTAATACTGAGAAAGTAGTGAGTGAATATATTTGCTGATATATCCAATACGATTCCACTGTGCAGCCAGCATCCAAGTAAGAATGGGATAAATATCTAAAAAAATCTGATTTTTATAATGTGACTTTAAGCAAATAACTAGATTCTAAAAGAGGAAAGTTAAGAGTAACAACTTCAAGTATGTAAAAGTGATGATAAATATCTAGGGAGGAAAGAATACAACCACTAGGACTTTAAATGAATATCTCCTCATCTTTTGGCAGAACCTCAACTTCTGTTCCTCACAGAACTAGATGGAAGCTGAAAACTGAAAGCTGTGTCCTTAAATGAATGCAGCAACAATGTCCTTGTTTTCATTTCCCTTTGATTTCCTGAAACAACAGCTCTTGTTTATCCCTGTTTCAGAGAGCTGCTGTACCTGTCTCCCTGTTCCCAGTAAGAACCCATTTCCTCCCTAAGGTCAGCTCTCACTCCACTTGATCAGCTATTACATTCTTAACACGTGATTTGATCTCTTTTACCACACAGATGCTGTATTCACTGTGCCCAGGCTATGCCCCTGACTTTGCTCTGATCCATGACAAGTGCACGAGGTGTCCTCCAGCTGTGTCCTTTGCTCCATGAATTTGGAATCTGTGATGTAATGGCTTCCATTCCCTGCTGGCTACTTGAGTAGTACCTTGAACCTGTATTTTGAAATGAATGCGTTTTGATTTCTGAGGAAAAGCTAATTAAAATACATAATGTTAATCCTTTTCATCATTTTTGAAGAAACCTGAGATTCAAATTTCTCAGTGCAATATTAAGATAAACCCCATGTTTCCCAAGTTTTCTCTATAGATTTTAGGGACTAAATTACACGGTTTCCATGTATCAGAGAATACCTTTTGAAATATTCTTTGGAATTTGAAATCTTAATAATTGACATATTTTGCTGGAATCACAAATTAAAGATGGCTATCTGCTAAAGTAAAATATTATTAAGAAGTATATTTGTCCAAGCAGAAAATAAGTTCTACAGTTTAGGTTCTTACTACTTCCATGTAGTAAGAATTTCAGGGAAATCAAAACTCACAGGGAAATTTCTGATTACTGAGGAGATGTAATCCAGGAATTTTCTCAAAGGCCAATGTTAAAATACTCTGAAAAAACTGGAATATGCTGACCTTTATTGATAAAATATTATAGACGACATGAAATTCTGCTTGTTCTCTAAAGATTTTTTAAAATTATAACTGTCTTCAAACATTGTGTCCAACAGACACAATCCAGAAAATAAGCTACTTTCTCTGTCCTTGCTTAAAAAGTGAAACAAACACACATGACAGACTCAAATTTTCAGGTCCTGTACATTTGGCAATGTCTGAGAGAAAAAGACATCTTATTTTGAGAGACTGCAAGGTAATCTGAGGTGTCAAAGTGTGTAAACATGACCTGAACTCTAGACTGAAATTCTCTGTGTCACCACCTTTCCAGCTTTTCTGACATATGTGTATGTCTGCAGAACAGATCAGTGTTAACCACTGTTTTTCTCTGCTAATAATGTGGGTCAAGTTCAGCTATTAATGTGTTTCCTTCCAGGTATTTGAAAACGTGGGTGTATCTAAATGAGACTATTAAATGTATGTCTGTACTGCACCAAACAGTGCCATCCAGCTTCTCTAGGACTTTGCTGATTCCTGTGCCAAGATAATTAATAAAAATATCAACAAATATTTGCTGAATTGGAGAGAAGTGCTTGACAAACATTATTAATAACTTCATTTCAACCTAATATTTTTTTTCTTCCAGGACTCTTGAGTACTGACCTTTTGTCAGGCCCTTTCCTTTGTCATAATACTTTTATTGATTCTCCTCTTTTCCATCTTAGTTAATAAGTTTCCTAATCTGAGATTTTATAAAATTCTACTGTTGTTTAAATAATAACATATACAAAACAACAGTTATAAAAGTAAAGATATTAAATCTAGGTGCTAACATCTCTTTCTATTTCCTTTTATTTCTTTCATTTCCTCACTCCATTAGCACTGGCTGGCATGGAAAATGCTTCTGGACATCACATGCCTTGTGGTTGCACAGATGCTCAGCCCTTCATTCAGGTCAGGGCTGCATTGGCCCTTGCACAGAGCTGTATATTACAGATGTCAGAATAATGAGCCTGAAAGAACCAAGATCACTTCACTGTCTTTTTAAAGCATAAATATTCCTGAGACTGCAATTTCATGCACCAATTGTTTCAGATTTCTGAAATGAAGATTACCTGGTCCCTTCCCTCACTCAAGAGGGCTATAGCCTTTGAGTTTCCTACTACCTCTTTTCTGATGATTTCTGTTTCCATGTTATTATTACTTTTTCTAATCCTAGATTCAATAATAATTTTTTCTTTCCTGAGATTTCTTCAATAACAATGGAGAGACTATTGAATCTGAGCTGTATTCTCATTTTTTAGTGATCTTTTAGCTCTGCTTTAAACCTCTTGCTGTTGAGAGCACACTTGTATGGTTTTCTTAAAATTCTGGCCTGTGATGTCTTTAACTTATTTTTGTTTTACTGTGCTTCCTGGTTTCTAATCATTTGATACTGTTGGTCCACAGAGTTACATGGTTAGACATGGTCCAGACATTCTTTGGACAGTTGCACTGTCCACATATTCTTTCTCACCAACTGCTGTGTTGTTTAGACATTGCCTTTTAGATACTAAATACATAAATTTAACATTTTATTATGTAATTCAATGAACTCCTACTAATATGGGCTTACTAATTTTTTCCTCAATGTGATATCCAGGAAATGTTCCTATTTTGTTCACTTCCCTGGCCATCATTGTCTTCTGCTGCCCAAATTCCTAAAGCAGTTTTCCACAGTTATGGCATCATGTCCATACTTCACTCACTAGCTGGAAGAGGTGGAGGTTTTCACTGTGTTTAAACATATAGCTATACTGTCTGCTAAATGAATGTTCCCACCCTCTTACTTTCCAAACTCCTAGTGTTCATCCTTTTATTCATAGCTTCATCCACTGTCAAACTTAAAGTCACCCAATTTCCCTCTTTTAAACCTATAGAGTAAATTGATTTTCTGCTAATACTCTTGTCTAATTTTTTAGTTTTAATGGTAAAAATCTTCATATTTTGGTTCAATTATAGATCTCTCTTGGATTATAGAGCCACAGGAAAACCCTTTACCCATTAGCCACTGCTTACTGACATGGTATTTTTGCCTGTAACCTAGGAAAATATCCCTGTTGCAAAGTGTGACAAGACTCTGGGGACTGGCTGTGATGAAAAATAAATAATACAGCTATCCCCAGCATTTTCTGAAAGCTGCATTGAAATGCATCTGCTAAGTTTCACCGTAAGTATTTTTACCTGTGTGCCCAGCACTGACTGAGGAATCCAGTGGCTATTGTGTGAGGCTAAATGTCTCAGTGAAAAAGAAAAACAAGCTCTCCTTCCCAGAAAAAAAGAGACATCTGTGCTTAGGACTGCTCAGAAGAGGTGAATACAGCATATTTCCCTTCCCCTGCCCCTTTTATTAGTTTGTTTCTTGAAGCAGACATGAGTCTCATCTGGTATCTCACTGTGGAGAATAGTATTTGATATTTCGTGAACCATTTTGCCACCCAGCTGCCCATGGATTGTTACTGTAAACATAGATTTCTTCAAATAAATGAGGCATTTTACAGGAATCCCATGTTGCATCAGCGATCAATTTTGTAGCTGCAAACATTTAAATGAAATTGTCAAAGAACTCAGTTCTGCTCCTCCTAGAATGAGCATCTTTCTCTCTTTAGTCACTGTTTGAGAATTGGAGGACATGCAATGATGAAAGAAAATCCTGGTGTTGTGTTGGTTGTCCAAGCCAACCAACTGCATATCTTAAAAATGGAGAATGGAAAAAAAAATTACTTACTGCTACTCAGACATATTGCATAAACTTGTTGAATGTTTACATCATTATCTGTGCAGCATATACATATACACCTTATCTGAAGAGCTGACAAAATAGGTAGATCCCAAAGGTGTCTCATGAGAAAGGCAACTAATGCATTTTTATGTCCAATTTTCCAAGCCAATTGAACATGTTAATGGGATCATTTTAGTACATGGATGTTCTAATTGATATAGTTATTAGTGAACGTATTAGTTAGCTTAAAATCTATTTGATTTAATATGCATATATTTATCTTCTTGTTTCAATGATAAATAAAGGACAACAATAGTATATATTGCACATGTTAATTGTATTTTCATGTCTTTTTAAAAAAATGCTTGCTATAAATGTGTTTTGGACTGTATAGGATAAATGAAATGTGTAAGATTATACTAGCAACACAAAACATTGATCCAGTTAAACTTCTATGCACATTTTAAAAGTCATCATTCACATGTGACTATTTTTAAGCATCTTCTGTTTCTCAGATTAAGAAAGTCAGAAAGTTGTTGAATAATTCAGGTTAGAAAAGCCTAATTCAGGTTATAAGGATAAGCAAGATAAGTATACTTTTAGCTTAAAAGTTTAGGCATAGATGCTTGAGAATGAAATCTTGTTTACAAACCCTGTTAGAATAGTGGAATGCTATTGTTCCTGGCTTATTCTCAATTTGCTCTATTCATAATATTACTTTATCTCAAGTCCCAAATTTTCTTAAAACTGTAATGGAACATCCTTTATCAGATTTTCTTACAGAATAAAAACTCTGAATCTTCTCCCCTAGGTAAAATCGTTGCATCCAATAAATACATAGTAATACATACAGTAATACAGGGGCAGTCCTGTGTATTGTGCAAAACGCAGGAGATGTGTTTCTGTTTAAAATGAGACAGCAAATCCCATTCGACCTCTCAGCTTGGTTTGTTTAAGATTGATATTTTCTACTTGCTTGGAAGTGATCTTCTCCTCTTTGTCTGTAGTGGTCTCACTGTAGCAACTGAAGGACCACCCTGCAGCTTTTTTTCTGTGAATGCATCTCCACCTACAGGCATAGCTTCTTGACATAATGCTGTTGCAACTCTAAATGTCCATATTTCAGTCAAATCTGGTTGACAATCAGTTGCCAGTGTCGACAGAAATGGAACACATATGTTCTGATAATCCCAACTATTTAACTTTGTCAGATTGGAGTGCACATATCTAAAGTGAAATTGAAGCTGCCTCCTGAGGCTTTGCTCTTTCGCAGCAAAACACCTGAGGAAAGCAACTTGAAAGCTGGGTCAGAATGGAAGATCAACGCAGTACTACATAGTGCTATCTCTGTTACACGAGGAAAGGAGCGCTGTTATCTGACCTGGCACTCAAGATAAAGAGCTTTGCTGATAATGCAAGATGCATTTCTTTAGATTAATACAATAACTGTGCCCGAATCCAGCTTCACCTCTCCACTGTGTGTATGAGAATACCCAGTCTAAGCAAACTGCACCATACTCTGCATCATTCTCCAGAGTGTTATGCAGAATAGCAAAAGATATTGTGCTGCTAATGAAGAGAGGTACTTAGAGGAGGATTCATGGTTATAGCCTGCAGGCAAGAAAACAACATTAAGAGTAAAGAGTGTCATTTAAAAGCTAAGGATTATTTAAGACTGCTGAAGTAAAATTGCTTTAAAGGGCTGAGTTAACAGCTTCAGCTATAAAGATGTATCTTAGAGATATTTTTCTTGAAGTGATTGCATGCTTATTTCTGTCATTTTTTCCCAGTCCATTTCTCTTTACTTCCTAAGACTTTATAAATGATTCTTACAATTCAGTAAGCTGAGGATAAGCACTATTCTGCATGAAGGAGGGGAAACGAAAGCCATTGTCTGTGGAGGATCTCCAGACTGCTTCTCTTGTTATCTGGTGTATGTAGGTGCTGGTGTCCTGGTTACATTAATGTTCCACTGTTTTCTCACATGCACAAACTTCTCATTGTGATTGCTGCTGTTACCAATGCTTTGCAGCCTGTGCCTTTTCTGCTTCCTCATGACAGAAATGGTATCCAGATTTCCTCATTCCCAGAAGAAAGAACTTAGAAATTATATTTAAAAAACAAGATGCTGAACCTTTGAAGCCCCCTGTTCTACCAAAGCAGGAGGGTATTGTGGGTATTACTGTGGGTAGAAAAGCATGAAGTCAGCAGAGGCAGAGAAGAAAGAAGTAGCGTAAACTGGAATTGCCACATGTGCTAGACATTGAGGGCTGTGACCTCCTGAAGCAGAAGAAGGGAGAAACCAGCAGCAGCAGAGCTTAAAGAGGAAGGGAGGGAAACCAGGGGAGCCAGGGCTGGGCAAGCACTGTGGAGCAGAAACCTGAGGTACTGCTCTGCTACAGATGTGGTCAGGGGTGGTTTAGGGCCTCCCGCAGAAGCTGAGCTGCTGTCTTGTCTCATGCCCTGAAGTAAAGAAAATAAGTTTTTGTGAGTCAAATCAGTGGAAGTGATTCAGAAGCTGAAATGTAGCATGCCTATGACAGGAAGGGTAAGAAAACAAGGGGTTCCAGAACACTGCCAGAGACAGAGCAGGTGGGATGGAGCCTGTGGGCACTTGGACTTCAAAAAAGGCATACACTAGTTTTTAAGCAGGCAGAAACAGAAGTGAGTAATGCTTGAGAGTAATCAGGCTGAGCTGTTATAAAACAATGACTGGAAAGCAAACATTTTGGCAGTACTGGTTGTCAAATTTTTCTTTGCAAATATCTAAAGCATAAAGTATTGGTTGTTGTTTCTAAAATCCTATCTCCTTCTCAGTATCTTTTTCATCTTTTTTATCTTTTTCTCCCTTTCAAGATCTTTTTCTTCTTCAACCAGAAGTGCAGCAGACTTTGCACACAGACTGAAGACATTCCAGAAATGTATTTACTACCTGGGTTAAAGATAAAAATACAATTATTATAAATCCTGACCCGGACATAGCACCAGAAGTTTGAAGACAAGGTGACTGTGTTACCCCCTGTTTCTGCGGAAATGACCAAAGGATTCACTTTATCAAAAATGCAGGCTGTTTCTTAGGGACAGTATATCTACATATGTAACTAAGAAGAACTCCTTGGGTTAAAATTACCAGTGCAGAGGACTACAGTACACAGTGGTATGTACTGCAATTTTCTTATCATAACCACTTCATATAAAAATACATGCATCAAAATGTTTGTCCCAAAATGCCCCCTCAGCTGTTAGCTAATGTAGGTTTATCAACGTACATTAAAAATTATAAATTAAAACAAAGGACAGTGGCAAGCAATAACTTTTGTATGTATTTTATCAGTCTTTCTAATTGATTATTCCATTAGATATTATAAATTGCTCATCTGAAACTGCATCTCTGTGAGATAGGATTGTATCCTTCTCTCCTTTCATCATCCAAGCTAATATCAATTTTCAAGAGCAGAATTGAGAGATAAAGCAATCAAATGACTTCCCATGCCATTCCCTTAATGTGAATGAAGCACAATGTTATTTCAGCCAAGTATTCTAAACCCCAACAATATTTCATCTGCAGTAAAAGTTTCTGAAAAATTATCGGTGCCAGCAGATCCAGGCTGATGTATTCCTACAAGTAAAAACTTCCAGGACATACATAAGGTTTGCTCATTCTGGATATGTCTTGAAATGAACAGAAAATGGACAGTGCATTTGCGCTATGGAGAACTGTTTTATAAACCACTTTATAAATAATTGTTGCTGCATTATGGATTAGCAAGAGCTGAGTTCCTAAACTGAATATTGATTAGGTTATACACTACAGTTTCTCTTTAGTGGCTGTATTTGTCTCAATTGTCTTGGCTTATATCTCTCTTATTTTCTTTCAGCACCTCTTAAAACAAAGTAAGCTTAGGTGAACTCTGATTTCAGATGCATGCTATGAGGTACAGAAGGGCTAAACTACACACAAACAGATGTTACAAGGCTGGGAATTTGCTATGGCAAGACTAACTGGGATGGACTAATTGCATTCGGGCAGCAGGAGCTCTCCTGTGCCATAGTAATTCCAGTGGACTACAGTGATTACCAATGACAATACACCTTCCTGTGTATTTGTGGGTTTTTTTTCCAGAAACACTAAATCACTGGAGTTCAGTTCTAGGGCAACAATATAGAAAATCACAATAATGCTTTACTACTAGGTTGTGGAGGGTCTAGTGCTGGTTAAATGCCAGTGCATTTACCCACTAGAATATACTTACTCATTTCCTGCTGTGAGATAGGATTAGGAGGAAGGCAAAGCAGGCTCAAAATTTGAAAAGGGTATAAAGAAAAGTTTATTAACAGTAACTAAAATAAAGAATAATAAGAATTAGAATAAAACTTTTAGAACACTTCTCCCCCTTACAACCTTTCCCACTAACAACGTAAAGAGACAAAACCTAAAATTTTTAGCCAGTTTACCACCTTCAGAATAGTCTTTCTTTCAGTTTACTTAGGAAGAGGAGTCCCTCTTGACATGCCATGGAAACTTTTCTGCAAGAAACAGTTCTTTTGTGGTTTTAATTTCTATGAATAACAGCTGCCTGGAAATCTTCATCTGTGAAATGCCTTCCATCTTTGGCAGCCTTCCCACAGCTGTGTTCATGGGCCACATCAACTTATAGGGTCCTATTTTAAGGATGAGTTGTTCAAAAGCAAAAGTTCTCTTTATTTATCTCTGTGATCATCTTCATTTCTGGGAACAGAGATTTTCTTTCCTGGGGGCAAAGAGTCTTCATCACTCTTATCTCTGTTTAAGCTTCTCATTATATGACAGCTATTTCAACATTTACATGCTTCAGCACAGATGCTTTTGCTCAAATCTACAGTTTGAACAATCTATCCTCCATATTTTCAATGAGCTACAGGGATATTTCAGTATATTTTAGTCCATCACCATGGCTTATAAAAGAATTTTTAGCCTAAAATTAAGGCATCTTTTCATTTGCCTTCCATCTGGGATTTGACTCATTACTGACTTTGGCGTGTCTATGTTGTCCTCTACATGTCTTCACTCTGTCCTCTTCTCTCGCTCGAGAGAGGATTGCTGTTTGCAGGTCTCATCTGTGCACTGAAAGAGTCAATATCTCACCCGGGACCTGCAGATGGTTGTGTGATCCCTGCTGGCCGGAGCTGTTTTACAGTGGAGATTTCTTCAGCGCTGCGCTGGGGCTGTGTCAGGATCGGCTGCAGGGCTGTTTTCTGCGCTGGCTGCAGGGCCACCTCTGGGATCTTTTCTGTGGCTATGCCGGGGGAAGGGCCAGGATCTCAGCAGCCAGGCCAGGACTCAGTGGCCGATGGCCTCCCCTGCCCCTGCCCGGCAACCGCTGGGGCCCGGCCCGGCCGGGATCGGGTCCTGAGGCTCCCCGGGAAGGGACCCGGCCCTGGGGCAGGGCCCAGCCGGCCCAGCCCGGCCAAGACGGGGGCCAGGCCACCCTTGTTACCTGTTCTCAGGCTGGAATGAAAAGCGAATTCCTGGATTTTTTTTTGTTTTTAACATGTGTGTTCACAGAGGTGTGTTCAGCTTTTTAATGGTTTAACCAGGTGTCAGTCTTCAAAGCTAGTGTTGATTGGTGTTGTTGAGTACAGAGGAAGCTCTCAGCAGCTCTTCTCAGAAAACTCATTTCCATGGGTGACTTCTTCCCTCCTCACCAAATATCAGTTAATGCAAAACCAGCACGTAAGTTTAAACAGGTAAAAAAAAATATTAGTTTTGTCTTCAAGCAACTGAAAACTTGGTAACACAGATGTTCAGATCTATTTATTTTATATTTCATGCATAGGTTTTGCTTTGATTCAGGCTGGTAGCTCAAACCTTTATTACTCTTAGAATGGAGAAATAAAAAAAAAAGGAGAAGAAATTTGAACGGAAAATATCAGGCATATTTGGTGAATTGCATGCACCACAGCAAGCTGAGATGTCCTATACTTTACAAAGTAATTTAGAAATGCCGTTATTAATTTCTTATAAATAATGTCTTTTTTTATTAAATTTTCAAAGGTAAACAAAATATATATTCTGAATCTTGCTTGAACCTTCTCTTCACTGTATATGTACATGTTACACACATGTAACAATTGACCTGAAAAAAGTCTAAAGGATCTGGTAATACCTAATTTACTAATATAATCTGTCCAATCACACTTATTCTGTCAATTCTCTCTATTTCTTTTTGTGGTCATCCTCATTTGCTCTTATCTGTTTGACATTGAAGTAAGAAACCACCCAAGGTCTTATGCAGCTGTTGTGCCTTCCAAATTTCAAAAGCACTATATCTTTTTATGTTACTGTTACTGGTCAAGCTCTTTTTTTGCCATGGTAGGAAAAAAAAAAAGCCCAAAACAAATCTAGGAAAAACTGTTGACATTAATATTTTTTGAGCTTGATAGTAATTTCAGCATGTTATAAAGACATTATTAAAAATAATTTAATAAATTAAGTATCCTTTGCAATTTTATTACACAGGCAAATTTGAGATAATAGAATTGCAGAAGTGACACTGACACAGAAAAGATCCATTGGCTGATGACATCAGTATCATAGTTCAACTGCATTACAAAATGTATTGTCTTCCAAAAATTAAGATTGAGTTAGGCATTTTTTACTTTAATTATTATTAATAGAGGCTGGACTGTATGCTACAGAATGCATCTCATTCTTCTTACTTCTCTAAAATTCCTTTACCTGTTCTGAAAAAATTCTCAAGTTATAGATACTCTTCAGATACTTTTTTTCTACTTATACTGTTTCTTTTTGTTGTCTTCTCTTCCCAAGATGGATTTTTACTTTTTATTTTAATCATGAAGACTTAAAGAATTGAACATAATGTAAAATACTCTTGTTTGCTGAAAATCTATAGACATCCCATCCCATGGCAACAAATCTATAAAATAATGCAGTGTGGGTTCACCATTTGAGTATATTGAAGCTACACAAAATAATTAATTTCCTCTAGTGTATTAGAGGAAAATAATGACAAGATGCAGCACTGAATTACTGCTATAGTCTTAATCATGTCACATCCACCATGAGGTAATCTTATCCCAATTATAGATCCAGCTGGAAATGGATTTAAAGCTAGATAGCTCTTCAGGTTTTTCTTGGCCAAGTGTAGGAATAGAAATGTCTTGACAGCATAATTAATAGAAGTACTACTAACATTAAAATGCACACTATGTAACACTCCATGTGCCAGGTGCAATGCTCTGTCTTTTTGACTTAATGCTTAAATTTGAGGCAGCTATGAAATGTTTTTTATGTTATTCTCAGTAAGACTGAGAAATAAATTTCTTATTTAAAACAGGAGTAGTTTAGTGGTTTAAGGTTATTCAAGTTAAAATGCAATGTTATACTGGAGATTCCATGAAGACTTTTAAAAAACAAAGCATTCTGCAAACTTGAAACATTTGTAGTTTTTAAAATTGGTGTTTTTTAAGACATCTTTTATGAAATATAAAATATTTCTGAATTATTTTTCGGTAAATTCTCTGTTTCCACATCTGAGCATTGTCAGAAAGTTTCCAGGATGTCTTGCAGCTCTTTTTGTAAATGAGAGACCATAATACTCCTTCCTGAAAAATTGTAATAGCAAGTTTCCAGTAAGTTAATTATTGTACTTTTCTTCAGTCTTGCCTGGTAATTCAATCAAACTTCTGCTACTCAAAGCTAACCCTGTGCCTTCCATTTTGTCTCACGCCTTTACAGTAGCTGGCACGAGATTCTTTTTATAACCTTTCAAAAGTTTGTTTCCAGTCTTTGAGACCTTGTAACACACCCTTGGTCATGGTGCCTTTTCTTTTATTTTCTTTTTCCTTGCTGCTCTTCTGACTCTTAAGACCCGATTTCTCTTCTTTGTCTTCATTTCTCTTTCACGTTTTTTTAATAGGCAAAAAAGCCAGCTCAGCTAAACTATCCAACAGTTTCAATATTTTAGTTTGTCAATACTCAGAAGCCAAAGTAATTTCCAAGTCGCAAAGCTTGACTATTCAGCCTTCAGTTCCACAACCAGATGTTTACTCCATTTTCTCTGAGGCACCTCTGTCATTCACTGTGCAGGCTGTGTGGGACTCATCTTTTGTAGCAATAATGGAACACCTTCATCCACTTTTTAATTTTTGGTTTGCATGCCTACATTTCCGTTATGTATGAAATTCTTTCAACATCTGGTCTTTGTTCAGAGTTGCACACAATGAAAAACCTAGGTACCTTAGAAACAATTCCTTTATCTGTGTAGAATGTTTGTTAGGTTGGCCAAAGCTCATTCTTGCTGATAGTGAGTGCTAGGTGGAGTCAGCTCTGTGCTGTTAGGGATGGCTACAATCAGAGGTTTATGTTAGGCTAGTTTCAAAGCTTGAACATTAAACCTGTTCTGTGTGATCAAGCTTAGCTGTATGAGTGTCTGCCTTTTAGGAAGTAGCTTTACAGGTTTCAAATTGGATCTTCAGACCAGAAAGGTGGTACAACACTGACTACTTTGAGTGACTGATTTCTGATCTGTGGTGACTGCAACATAGTGTGAATGCACATAAGTTATTTTTCATGGAGCCAGCCCACCTCTGGGTATCCATCTATTACAGCAGCAGGAAGTGCAGTTTGGCATCATCATGTCATTAGGACTGATTCCAAATCTTTGACCTCTGAAAAGCTGACAAAATACTAACAACCTGCATTGGAAAAGAGTGAGCCATATGTTTAATAAGCCTGTTTTCACAAAATTTACTAAAACAAAGCTCACAAATGTTCGGATCTGCAAAGCAGTGATTTATCAGGAATGACACTTGGAGTTGATAAGATTACCTGGGGCTAGGATCAGGATGGATAATCTTTTTGAACTAATTTTCCTGCTATTCCCACTCCTGTTAGTCAGTGGTAGGCTTTCCTTCCTCTTCACTCAGTCTTGATTTGCTCCAATTTACTTCTCTTACCTCAGCTCCCTCAGAAACAATGTTGATCTTTACCGTAGAGTAGGATTTGATGATTTCTAGGTAGTTTTACCCTTCTCCTCCTTAGTCTTGTCTTCTTTTCCAAAGAAAGGACTCTGTGAAGGAGGTTTATTTTGTTTTAAAAAGAATTGAAACCATGCCGTTTAACAAATTTTGAAGTTCTTCAGCCAGTTCAAAAACTAATCCTTTTTCATAAGTCTTTGCACCTTTTCAATAAATCATAATTTACCTTTTCTCTAGGAGATTGCTGTGAAAATGCTGGCAAAATTAAACTGACTGAACTCAGAACCTTATAACATCAAGTATGATGGAGCCTGAGCATCTTAGACCTGTAGGATAAGCAGCATTATTGATTGGGAGGTGCTAAATGCAGCTTAGCTGTCAGCCAGCTGCCTCACATGCAGGCAACAGCCTGAATGTAGGGTCAGAGAGCTCAAATTAGAGTCACCAGGCTGTGTATGACAGCCTTAGCTGACCAACTGCTGGTGAGCAGAATGAAGTCTGAGAAAGCTTCCAGCATAACCACAGCCCCTTTCAGTCAGAGACAAGTCACACAGAATGATCAGCAGTTCTGCATGTACCTCTGGGCAACAGGGGGGACAGGGAGTTGATTTTCTGCTTAAGGAAATCAGTTTATCACTTATAAAACTAATAATTTGGTATATACTGAAATATAATAGAAATAATGTCAAAACAGTAGAAATTAAGTGGAAAAGATGAGGGTTTGATGCATAAATTTTTCTCCACTTAAGGAGGTTTTTGAAATGCATGTATACTAATCTAGGTCTACTTGCAACTTGTAAAGACTTTCACAATTTCTAAAATTTAGAAGTCATTAATCTTAATACAGCTTACTAAGACATTTCTTCATTTGTGCAATTGAATTTAGAAAAATTAACTAGTGTGATAAGAATTTTTACTGTGACCAGATGAAAAACCAAGCTATAAAAATGGTGGAAAAGAAAACATTGAAAATTATTTGTTTTCTGTTTGTCTGTTTGTTTTCTAAATAATTGGAGAAGTATTTTAAAAAAAGAAAAATAAATCCCTCAAGGTTTACTAACCACTTAAAGAATTAAGGATTTGAACTCCTCCCAAACTTCCAAGTTTTACTCAAAATGACATTTGGGTTTTGGTTTTAGCACAGCTTGTCCATTATATAATGATGGAAGATTTTTTTTTTTTTCTGCCGTATTCTCTTCCTCCTTACTGCATTTTTTCTTCCTGCACTTTCTTGCATTCAACTGCACTTTTCTGGTATTAGGGCCATTTACAAAACCCTAGGTGAGCACAGCTGGTGCAGGGGGCAGATTTGTCAGCAGGGATGAGGAGGGGCTGTTGTTAATGCAGGACAGTGCATGTGTGTGTGTGTGTCAGTATGGACAGGCTTCAGGCCACAGCTGCAAGAAGAATCAGACACTTTGAAGAGTTCATGTGACTGCAGAGAATTTGGTCCAGTCCATGTGACACTTCAGGCAGGCAATCTAAAATACTTCTTTTATATTGATAACTGAAATCTGGCATCTGAAAGTCAAGAATCCTTCTCCTTTTAATCTTCACACTCTAGAAATGTTTGCCTCTGTAAATCCTGGAATGATTAATTTCTAAATTAAGTTGTTAAGGACTGGGTTCATATTCCACTTGGTTGTAACTTAATTTCAGTCTTTACCTATAGCATAAAGAAATAGTTTTTGTAGTGGATTTAAAGTATTCCTTTCCATCATACTTTTCTATAATATAATTTCCAAGGTATCAGAATATTTATTAGTTTTAAGAGTTATAAACTTCTTTTGAAATAAGAATTGCACCGTATAGTATGTATTGTCCTCTGTTTTAACAAATATGTATATAAATACCTATTAAAAAAACCCAAACAACACCTTTGTTAAGTAACTGAAATTATTTTCTGGAATAATTCTAGACCTCATCTTATGATTGTCCTTAAGAAATCATGTTCTCCATCTTGCAAGAAAGCTTTAATCTCATTGTAGGGAGTTTCATTGTGCCTACAGGTTTATACTTCAGGTCATGGTTTTCAACTTAGACCTTTTGGAAAGTTTTCATATATTGCCAAACAATCCAAAGACAAACACCTTGGACAAAAATCTCTCTAAGTTGTATACTTAGAAAGAGATACAGAAAAATATTTTTGGAAAGTTTTGGAGGACAGTGATCAGTTTATCTCTGTAACTCATTGGAATTGTGAAATAAACCTTGAATCAACTCTGACACTGCTGAGAAAATCCTACTATGAATTTCTGTTTGCTGTTCAATGATTAAATAAATTTGAAAACCTGTCCTTTAAGTCTGGAGATCAACTCAAATATCTGGGGAAAAACAGCATAAAGAGTGCAGACCTGGCATCCTTGTTGCTAAAGAAAGAATAATCAGATGGACTTGATGAGGTAACACATTTAGGCACAGACTAGTACCCTAGCTATTAGTGCTTTTAATGTGGATAAAATGTCTGTATTTTGACTAACAATGATAGAAAAGCTAAGGTAAAATGCTATTATGCTACTCTCTCCCAGACATGTTTGCCTTACTCTTATTAATGACTTCCTCAACTTTGAACCACTTTGTGAAGAACTTGGGAGCATAACATTTACCTAAAATTTTATGCAGTCATCTAAAGGCCAAGATTATCTGTAAATCTGAGAAATCACTGATGGAACATAAGAAAAAGAGTGGAGTTATAATTCTTTTGAGAAATTTAATAGTCCAGGAACATAAAAGGAAGATGGGATCATGGAAAAGTCTATCGAAATAATAACAAAAAAAATAGTATGCAATTTTTTTTCGACAGATCACTCGTCTTTTTGAACATCAGTCTTTTCATTATTCGACAACACTCCCAGTATTGGGGGGAGATTTTTAACTAGAAGCAGAGGAATAGGAATCAGAAAGTATAGATCATCAAGGTATGACAGTAAAACTGCACTTATTTGCTATTCCTAGGTGAATTTTGTCTCAGCATTTAAAGATATTTCCTACTCCTCTTAACAAACTCAGTATCTTTAGTAACATGAGGCCCTTCAAATTAAGGCAAAGTAGCATAAATATTCTTTTACTTCAAGTAGCATTGAATTTACGTGGAATATTTCAAAATATCTTTGTCAGTAAGTTTATGGTATTAAAATCAGTTCATTATACCAGTACTATTAACCAAATTAAATATTGCCCTTAGGCCACAGAGCCAAATGCTTTTAGCAATGTGATTTTACTGCACTCAGCCACAATGTCTGTCTTAGAAAAGCTGATTTAAACAAGCAAGTATCTGTGCGCTGATCAAGACTGTATAGGAAACTGTCTGGCATGAGAAAAGGGAGAGGTCTTTACCCCAGAATGTCTAATGTTACCTCTCTGTGCTGTGTCCACAGACAAGGGGGCTGCCAAGCTGTGAATCTGAAGTAACACAGTTAAATCAATGGAATTACTCTGGATTTTCTCCAACTCAAGGTCATGCAGCTTTTGGCAGTCAGTACTCAGCAGCTCATAGAAACCTGACCCTCACTTTATGTATTGGCACAGATCTCTTAGCTCATTTCTGACAGTTTTATTAAGTAAAATCAGCTTAAATAAACTGGCACATGATTTAACATCAGTTGCTTCAGAAAACTCCATTGCTAGAATTACTGTTCTGAAGGCCCACAAAAAGTCAAAACCTTACACACAATAATATAAACATCTATAAACTATATGGCTCTGTATATATAAAGCCCTAGTTAATGAAGGCTTGAAAATACACAAATGTACAGATGTGAGCAATGTTTGAAATCAATCCAGTTGCATTTCAGGAATGCACTCTGTGTCTACAGGACAAAAAAATATTTTTTTTTTGAATACGCTGATGTTTTTCCACCTGTCTACTCCTGCACATTGTCTGAGCACTTTCCAAGTGTGCTTCAAATTATTAGGTGCAAACAGACTTGAACAGTATAGTTTGCTGCATAGGCACTAGTCAGTAAAGAGATGACAATGACTGATTTGCTTAATGACAACAATTTGTCTTAAAATTTGCTTTCAATTTCTTCTTCTGCCTAGTTCTTCTTAATATTTGTTTAAATTATCATAGGAGAGCTTTATTTTCTAGCAAGTGGTAAGACATTTAGCCTAAAATTCCTTAGCATCTATGGATGTAGGGAAACTGGAAATGAGGGCTTGGGGCCTATTGGTGTCCTTCTTTTGGGCCATGAAACAGGTAAAACTTAAATGCACATCTGTATTTCCTCTAGATTCAGTCTTCAGAAAACAGTGAAAGATACTGATGAGCAAGCCTGCCTATTGATCAGTGCAAAAGAGGAGATCACATCCTTGCATGTACATGCTTACAGGTTTCAAACAGTTAACACTCAATGCATAGTTCCTGCAGGGGTGTCCTTCCCTTTGCCTTGGGAAACTTGCAGACTCTCTGCTTTGAATGAAAGGGACACAACTAATCCCTGTCCCTTGAATAAGCTTGTGCCTCTCTACCTGGGACACACTGGCCTGCAGGTAAGGATGTGCAGGTAATTCTGTGCTGGCTGAGGTCAGCTGCAAGGGAACTAGACAGACAAGGTGGAGCAAAGAAGATTAGAGAGACAGAGCAGCACCTTGGAAAATTTTCTTTGTATGTTTACCAGGAGTCAATGCACTCAGCCATAAATGGACAGCAAGGGCAGCAGGAGTCAAACTTGATGGAAAAATTAGTAGAGAGGATACCTGCTATAAAAGAAACTGATCAAATTTTGCTCAAAAGTCAGACTGAACCTTGTCTACCTCATCAGTCTGAGCATTTTATTATACCAGATATTACTGTGGTGCCTGACCAAGCCAGGTGAAGATGTACAGAATAGGAGCTATGAGACATTTCCCCTCACATGTGCAGGAAAGCTCTTGTTATTCTCAACAATGAAGTCAAAAGTAACTGAAGAAACAAAAGAGGAAATGAGTAAGAATCAATGAGGTGGGTTATAAATGGGTTTTATTTTATGGAAACCTCTCAGGGAAGCCATTTTATAGGAGGGAGAGGGAGTGCCTTTGATTTTGTATCTTTACTTTATTAAGTCCTTTTTGGCTGAAGGAAATTCAAGTTTGCTAATACATTTAAAAGAAGAACATCTTTTTAATAGAGAACTATATATTAGCAATATAATGCACAGTAGTAGAAATTGTCTGGAATTATCAGCAATAGGTCAGCACAGATTTAACATTTTTCTTTAAGAAAGATCAGAAAATGTCAGTTATAAGCCTTTTCTTCCTGGACTAGTCTCAAATATCTAGCCAAACAAGTCGTGGTGTAGGTAGAAATTAGCTGGCTTTAAGGCGTTTATAAGGGGGAAAACATCATTCACTCAATTACTATGTAGCTAGAATTTGGCCTTTAAAATCAACTGTAAAACTCACATCAGCTTTAAAGGAAGCAGAACATCAGCCTTACCATTAGTTTCAGTAGAGGATCAGTTCTAAAGAATAAAAAGTCTTTGATGTTCCTCTGTGGCAAAAGCCTTTTGGGACTCTAAACCTTTGGAAAATGGTAAAAATTCCTTTATATGGAAATGCTTGTGACTTTTTTGTATATTTTGCTTGATGAATATTTGCAGCAAGGACTAGAGCAATGCATTAAAAATGGTGTACAAGACCTCACTCAAGAAATTGTCATCTCTAGGGCAATTTTTTTGTTTGACAGCATTTGTTAGATGCTTATTATTTATAATACCTCTGTCAGCATCATTCTATTTATGTCTTTTCACAAGCCCATTAGTTTAAACCTTAGAAACTGCATAATGATTTATATTACCTGGATTTGATATTCTACTTGATTGACTTTGATTTTACCTTTTAATGACTGGTTCTACACTGTTGTAAACATTTTATCTATAGAAACATAGAATATCCTGAGTTGGAAGATACCCACAAAGACATCAAGTCCAAGTCCTGACACTGCACAGAGCAACTCCCAAAATCACACCCTGTTTTTTTCCATAATGGTAGTGATACTAAGAAGCAGTGTGTTCTACCTAAAGTGGTGAGAATTCTGCAGTAGAGGCAGTCCAGAATCTTAAATTCCTCAGCTGAGAGGGTCTCTCTTTGATTAATATTGTTCCAGTTTATATGCCGGAGTAATATGTGTTCCTCTCCACAATGAATTTATTTCGTCAGAGCCTGAGTGTAATTTTGATTCAGTGTCATTCTTACTCTTCAGTTTCATTTATACACCTTTTGAAATCTTTAAGAGATGTATCAATGTTCAGTACTCTCTTGTAAGGAAAAGCTTCCACATTGCCTATGAAAATCCTTTCTTACCTGATACTTTAGTTCAACTGGTGGCTTTTTTCAATTTACTTTTCCAAAGGATGAATTTATATATGAGATTTTTTGTTTTTCTTTCTAACACCTGATGACTTGCTGATATATGAATGTGCAAGAGATATCTTTCATAACTTTTCTCACCTATCTCAGAAAAAAAAAAAAAAAAACCGTAATGCAGCCAGTTTCTATGATATTCCCAATCCTCTAATCACGTCAGTCTTACATTTGTATTAAATATTTTACAAGACTTCTTCTAGTTATGTGTGTGGATTTTGCAGACTCAGTACTTTCAATTTCAGAAATGTTTCACTGTAAAAAAAAAAGAGATAAAGGATAAAAGAAAGGAAAAAGCCCCAGCTATAATATTTCAAGCTCAGAGCTGTGTATATCTCTTCCTTACTGATTTATCTTTCTACCTTAGCTCTCTTCAGCTGGCCTTGAGGAATCCAAACAATCAGCATATTAATAAATAGCCTCTGACTTCTGAAGTTAAAAACCATCAAATCCAGATGGTTTTCAAATGAAAACAAAGGAGTTTGAAGAAGATAATATTAAGGCCTTAGAGGTGCATAACCAATGTTCCCCAGTTTGCTTATGTCACCTTAATTGACATGTCCTGCTATGTTGTGATTTCCTTTTGCAAACCTTTAAGTTACCCTATATGGCATTTCTTCACTTTTGCTTTCAAGAAATTAAAAAAAAACTTTTGCATTCAGTTTTGATGCATTCTTCATCCTTATCAGAGGGTGTTTTTCAATGCCATTTCACCAGTATTTAAGCTTTTTCCCATGTTACTCAATCTGTCTATTTTTCAGTTCCTCTGCTACTAGTCTCTATTCCTTCCTCTATACCTGCAATCCTTCAGGTTCTGCATGTGTGAAAATCTGGAACAAGTCAAGTAAACAAAACTTGATTAATTAAGCAGTTGTTAACTAACAGCAGTTGGGGAAGAAAAAAGGAAATGGCTGGATCTATGTAAAATATATCTTCTTGTCTCAATCAGATGAGTACATTCAGTGCAGAGACCACCTCTTGCTTATTTTTCAACAAGCTAAAAATGTAATCTATATTCAGAATCTCAGTACTGACTGCTGTTAACAATTTGTTCTTAATAGAAACAATAATTGAACACCACTTCTTATAAATGAAATCATAATTACATTCTCATTATTACACTGGCATCATTTTCTTGGATAACAAGTTTCCTGAAGGTGCAATTTTAACTTCTAATTTTAATTTTAATAAAATACTTAATGCATTGACACCAGCTGTTGTTTTGAAGGAAAAGAATAACAAGGAACATGCAAAATTCACATATGCTTATCCTTTTTTGGAAATGATAATTGAAATTGTAAGACTGTATATAAAAATATGTTAGTGTAAGGTACCCAAAAGACACAGTCTTCACACCTAACGTGTGTTTTCAGTCCCTCTCAGGAGAATGTGTGTTAGGCTCCATACTGAGCTTCCAGTAAATGGGACTTTTGAAGATATTAATTTTTGGGTGAGACCTGATTTTCAAAAATACTGAAAGGCTATGTCAGGTAATTGGGGTCAAAGGAGAATCCAGTGAGGTGGTATCCAATGAGGGTAACTGGACTGATGAGGGGATGTGGGAGAAAGGATTGTAAGGGAATGGAGAGAGGGCTGCAGGCAATCTCACCCCTGATAAGTTGCAGCTGTGTAAGACAGGTGAGCAGCATTGAAGGAGGAGAAGTGTGGTGTGCTGATGTGCAGTGACCAATCACAAAAGAGTGAAAGGGCACACAGGTGTTCATGCACAGGGTATAAAAGGTTGTACTGGGGAATAATAAAGTGCTGATGCTTATTGCCATCTTTGGTATCAGTTGTGTGTCCTTCTTTAAGGCTAGAGAGTGGTTGCTGTCTACTTGGACTTCAGCAAAGCTTTTGACAGTGTCTCCTGTGATATCCTCCAACAGACAAGTTCAGAAACTGCAGACTGGATGAGTGGACAGGGAGGTGGATTGAGAACTGGCTGAATGACAGATCCCACAGGGTCATAATCAATGGCACAGGGTCTAATTGGAGGCCTGTCACTGGTGGTGTCTGCCAGGGTTCAATACTGGGTCCATTAATGACTTGGAGGAAGNCAAGAGGATCCTGGGGTGCATTAGGGACAGCACTGCCAGCAGGTCAGGGAGGTGATCCTGCCCCTCCACTCAGCCCCAGTGAGGCGTGTCTGGAGTGCTGTTCTGGGCTCCTCAGGACAAGA
Source organism: Peucedramus taeniatus (assembly GCA_013400575.1). Classification (NCBI taxonomy): domain Eukaryota; kingdom Metazoa; phylum Chordata; class Aves; order Passeriformes; family Fringillidae; genus Peucedramus; species Peucedramus taeniatus. Next base: position 6,135 of record WBNO01029064.1, on the reverse strand, counting down.
CAGACATGTCCAGTTCTGGGCTCCTCAGGACAAGAGAGACACAGATTTCCTGGAGCAGGTCCAGTGAAGGGCAGCAGGAATGATGAAGGGACTGGAGCACCTCTCTTACAAGGAAAGGCTGAGTGAGTTTGGCCTGTCAGTCTCAAGAAGAGAAAAACTGAGGGGGTCCCTAATCAGTATCTGTCAGTATCTAAAGGGAGGGTGCCAAAAGGATGGAGCCAGGTTTTTCTCAGGGTGCTGAGCAGTAGAACAAGAGGCAGAAACTGGAAAAGGGGAAGTTCCGCCTGAACATGAGAAGGAATTTCTTTGCTGTGCAGGTGATGGAGCAATGGAATGGGTTGCCCAGAGAGGTTGCAGAGTCTCCCTCACTGGAGATATTTGAGAAACATGTAGGCACAATCCTCTGCCACATGCTTCTTGAGCAGGGAGGTTGGGCCAGATGACCTTGCTAGTAGTCCCTTCATACTTCAATCATTCTGTGATTCTGTGAATGTATGAATATAAAGTGAACTTCTGAGGCCAAAGTTTGCTCTCAATGATGACACATTACTTTGCTATAACTTTGTCAAAATCAGCCTTATTACCCCCACTTTAAAGCATAGCTTTGACAAGCACAATCAATATAGGAAGACCATAACTGGTCAGAATTCCCTTTGATCTCTGTGGGGCAAGTGCAAACACTGGAGTATATCTGTGTCTGCAAGAAAGCAGGAGATCCTTACATGAATCAGAAATACATGAACTCATGTCTCACTTCCCAAGAGACAAAGCACCTCAAGCCCCACATAATACTAACCAATATAATAAACTCTGATGCCACCAAAGCAGGATTTTATTGTTGTGCAGAAAGCTAATGCAGGGATAGAATGGGAAACTTTCAGATCTCAAGCATCCACATATGGAGCTATACATTCCACAGGACAGCATCCAGCATCCACAGCCATGTTCACAGTCTGTCAGTATGTGACTCCATTCTAGCAAACACCTCACAAAGGCTGTCAGTGTGTGACACACCAGAATGAGGTCTCTGGCTCTCACTGAAAGCGTTTTTCTGGCTTCTGTTACTCAGCTCCACTCAGCCAGTTTTTTTCTCATAAAAAAGATCCTCTTTTCTCTGTTCCCCAGCCATGTTCAGGCTAGCACTTGTTATTTTTTCCTGTTTGTCCTGGTACTGTCCCTGAGAGACTATTTGTTTTTTCAAGTGGAGATGAAGGAATCTTTCTTTCATTTCCAAATCCTATGATCTTTGCTACAACTCCAGGAAAGCTGCACTTGACAAATTCACAGGTTTCTGAGGGGGAAAAGAAAGAATTCAACCTAAGCAGAGAAATACAGAGGCACAAACTATATTTCACACTCCAAAAAGAGACATTAGGGTGACTAATTAAAAGAAATGTTTTATTTAGCTTCTTTAATGCAAGACCATAAATAATATTTTAATTTTTTAAATCTAAATATTCAGTCTAAATATTATTCTAAATATTCAAATGTTCTTTTACATAATATCCTCCAAATATAATGGTAATATTCCCCAAATATAAAATTTCTGTAATATTATTTTATACAAACCATACAGACAAAAAAAAATTATCCCCACTACATTCAGGAGGAAAAAGGGAAGTATAAGAAAATAAATTGAATGTTTACAGGGTTATGTATGTGAATTTTTCAACATTTTCCAGACTCTCATATCGAACATATTTAATTTGGAAAATGCTGGCAGAAATATATTATATGAAGTTTGCCTTGAGAAAACAGATTGTTTCCTGAAAGGTTGATTGCCCACATGAGAAGGAAGACTCCTCTCTCAGTGTGGACTTGGAAAATGCACTGCCTGAGATTTGAATCACAAAAAAATCAAATAAAAAGTGAGTACAAGTGTCCAGAAAATTTTTAGTTACACATATGTTTGTTCCTGAGACTTCATTTCTGAAACCTTATGAGATTTCTTATATCTGTAATAGGTCCAACCTGAATTTGCTAAGTGTCAACTCATTTTTTTCAGCTGGAAAGCCATCCTTTCCTTCAAATTCTGAATTAGCCTCTGTTTTAGTAAATAAGTGTGTAAGAAATCAAATGAATGAAAGAAAGGAAGAGTGGAGACAAACACTCAGAAGTATTTAATAAAATAGTAATTTGCTCCTCTAAGAAAGCAAATCTTAGGTATTGAGTTGTGCTTTTAGGTGTGGAATATGAAATTGTGAAGTAACGAAGGGATTTTTGCTGTGCAGTTTTGTTTGTATCAAGTTGCTTTATGCTTCAAGAAATAAGAACCTTATGTTGAATTTTACTAGAATGTCATTAGGTTTATGACCTGCAGACATTTGCCCATCTGTTGGGTAAATTAGCTTTCAGTGAATGAAACAAGTGCAAGGCAGGCATAAATTAGTGTATTTTAATTAACCTACTTTTTGTACCCTGAACTTATCTTACTCTTGTAGCACTTGTGTAAGGTCATATAAGGTTTTCTAAACTAAAAGTCCCTTGAGGAAAGAAGTGATAATTTTTAAAAAATTATTATTATTATTAACAGCTGGAGAGTTAATAGGTGCCTGGAATGTGAATTTCAATACAAGTTTATCTACAAAATGCTGGACATACAGGAAGAAAACAGGATCATGATCAGCAATAGAAAGGTCCTAATTTACCATCTTTGCCTTAAAGTAGCTGGTGCTGAGCAGTCACAGATTAAGAGCTGAGGACTGATACCTAAATCATAGTGAATATACTCTACTTGTATGAATATGGGTCACTATAGAAGTAGAATTGGAGCTATCTGAATTTCCTTATCTTCCTCAGAGTTGCAAAACTCGGTCTCTGGGGTTAGTGCAATTTTCCATCCCTTTGCCAGAGACTTTCAACTCTTAATGCCTTTAAGATGAGTGGGTGATAAGCTAAATGTGAATTACACTGAAATCATGAGCAAACTGTCTGTTTCTTTATCCAGTGTGAACACTGGCATACCTAAGGTATATGAGATTCTTCTTTCACTGTTACTGTAGTTTTCTCATTTTCCTCTTTCATAATAGAGGAAATTCCACATTGATCCCAGAATGGCTCTTCATTCACACAAAAGATGGGGTAGTTAATTTCAAATAACCAGGTGTTACGCTTAGGACCCAAATAAAAAAATAACACCTCCCTTCCTCCTAAATAATTTTATAGAATTATGATTGTCACCCATTGACTTGTGTCTTGAGTTTCAAGCATGCCTCATGCATATGGATTCTTACCAGGAGTTAAGGTCTATGATGGCACAAACAAAGTGAAGCTCCCAGACAGGCTCCACTGAAAACAGCATCTTCCATGTACTTGTGTCCCTTTTCTTGTTGAAAGGGTTTAAAAGTAACTTAGGAAGATTCAGCTTTTGTCAAATGGAGACACAGTGCAGATGATTCTATGAGCTGTCTTCAAACACTGAATTTTCATACACTGGAGTAAAGAAAAATCTTGGACTGGACATCAAAATAGCCACACTTAAAAAACCTTGAAATGGTCAATGAGCATCCCTTTCTTAGAGCACTGGCCACCCACCATCCAACCAGTCTCTGAGGCTGCCACATAGTTTCTTTGAGCTTCTGTGTTTGATTTTTTGTGTTAGCCTACTATTTGTCAGTGTGATAAAGGTTGAGATTGATATTTAAAATTTTATTTTAAAAACCAAATATTTGGTAATATCTGATTCAAAATTTCACATTTGGAAGAACAAAGAAAATCTCATTTTAAAAAGAAAAATTCTTGCAGAGCCAAGTTTAATTGTTGCAAATTGCAATTTATTAAAGTTTAGCCTCAGTAGGTAGCCCCACCTCACACAGCCACTTATTCACTTTTCCCTGGTGGGATGGGTGACAGAATTGGAAGGGCAAAAATGAGGAGTCCCAAGGATTGAGATAGCGATTGTACAGGTAAAGCAAAACCTGCCAATGCAAGCAAAGGAAAATAGGAATTAATGCACTTCTCCCCATGGGCAGGCAAGTGCTCTGCTATCCCCAGGAAAGTAAGACTCCAATGTGCATAAAATGGCGACTTTGTCATCAAAACGGGAAGACAAATGTCATCAGTCCATGTGTGTGTCTTCTCCTTCCCCAGCTCTATATCCTGATCATGAGGCTGGATGGTTTGGGATATCCCTTTGGTCTGTTGGGGTCAGCTGTCCCAGCTGTGCCCCTTCCCAAATTCTCTGTATGGGCAACATAAGAGGCAGAAAAGGCCTTGATTCTGTGTAAGCGCTGCTCAGCAACAACTAAAACTCCCCTCTATAACTAAGGCTGTTTTCATCACAGGTCCAAAATATATCAGTATGTAAGCTGCTGGGAAGTTAATTCTATCACAGCTAAAACCCGTAAAATAAACTGCAGTATTTTTTCATAAGTAGATGTTAATAACTACAGAAAATTAATTATAATTTTGAGTGGAAAATGTGCATGGTGTATTTATTCACACTGGTCTCAATGAAACAATTTCACAGAAAATGTAACAGTTTTTCTCTGGTGCTTGAAGAAATAAATATTCTGTGTCTCCTTCACTGACAATGTACTATGCAAGTGAAAAAGACAATCCTGGAAGTATTACTGTGCAATGTCAAAAATATCATCAGTTTAGTACAGATGTGGCTATTTTTCAACTCTTCCTCCTAGTTTTCCTCTAAGATCACTTTTTTAAAACATTTCTTAGTTTCAGATACGGTAAAGTGTGATTCAGTAGTTGCACCATTGTTATTTGGTTAAGAGACAAAGAGAGAAATTGTTCTGCTGCAGGATTGGTAAGGAATTAGAACTAGACTTATTGCCTCCAAACACTAAGAGGAAATGTTACACTGTCTTTCACTGGAACATTGATAATACACAATTAGAGCTGAAATAAATTCCTTAGAAGCTGAAAAAAATGATCTGTCAGTTGGAATGACTTTTATTTGCTTTCATTCAGAGTGTTTGGGACATCACTCAAGACTTAGAAAACATTTTCACTTTCTCTTTTCAAAGACATTTATTAAAGGTCCAATTTTACTTTTATAATGCAGCTCTAACCCTGACACACCCCCAAAATGTGTCCCTTTCTCCTCTTCTATTTATTTTACCGTTATAGTTAGTGGCTTGTGCAATTAGGATTAATGATCAAATTAAAAGGTATCCCAGTGGGTGACTTAAGTTAAATATGTGTATTGCACCAGTAATGCCTTGTTATATCTAATTGATCTAGAAAGCTCAATTAAGTCTTGAAGAAGGCTACTGAAGTTTCCTCTCGATTCTTTATAAGACTGACTTAAATCAGAGGAATTCCCATTTAAATGAACTCTTTTTCTTACATAATTCTCACCTGCCCTGATGAAGCTTATTAGGTGTTTGGGCACCTAACTATTCTTAAATTAGTATTCCACTAACCTTAGTTAAAAATGTAATATTACCAAATTTGGGAACAGAAAGGTTTTTAAAATAATAAAAACTTGTTTATTACTCAAGAACACTTCAAAGGTGGGGGATATTATGTAAATATTTACAGATTTCCTTTAGTTTAAATGGCAATCAACACCCTGAGATCTGAACTAAGACCTTAGGACTACTTTTGTTTTTACCACATAGAATGATGCTTACAGAAAGCTAAAAAAATCTAGCAAGTATCACCTATTCAATGAGTTGGGTAAAACTAAAGAGTAAATTGCTGGGGAGAATTAGAGTTGTTAGATTAATTCGTTTTTACAAATATGAGACAGTACAATTTTCAGTTCTGTTCAAGGACTGTATATGAAAGTAAATTTTAAATGTATCTAGTTTTAAATATTGCAGGGAATATGAAGGACTCCATACATGTCCCTTAGGTAGGATTGATTATTTTTTAGATATGGTTTTATTCTAAAGACCAAGATTTATTGAAACAAGATTTTGTGATATACCCTCTTTAAGATCACATCAGGCACAGATACTTTCACACTTAAGCACAGAATCACAAGATTGGAAGAGACCTTGAAGATCATCGAGTCCAACCCATGCCCAAACACCTCAATTAAACCATGGCACTGAGTGCCACATCCAATCTTTTTTTAAACACATCCAGGGATGGTGACTCCACCACCTGCCCAGGCAGACAATTCAAATACTTTATCACTTTTTTCAGTAAAAAACATTTTCCTAATATCTA
>WBNO01029063.1:0-52730 GCA_013400575.1 Peucedramus taeniatus | reverse complement strand
AGGTGCTGCAGCTCAAAACCCCTTCGGCAATGCTACATTGGCCTCTTTTCAGGACAGCTGCTGCAGATGGTGTCCCCTGATTCATCTAATCCCTGACCCATGCCCAGGAGTTATTTGGAACAATGCTGGATCTCACAGAAGACAGCTGTGCAAAAGGCATCGACAGTGGCAGAGATGTAGGCTGCCTTCCTTACTACCTTATCTTCAAGCATCAAGAAATCAATCATCCCCATACTCTTCCAGTGTTCTCCATCTTTTTTGGCAATGTGTATGACAAAAAGACTGCTAGGTATAATAAAATCTTCCAGGATCTCTGAATTAAAACCACCAGTTATGTTCTCAGTCCATGTCTTTTTCTCTCTCTTGCCCAATCTGTTTTCCTAAAACTACTTCTGTCACAGATTCATACAGGTCCATACTCCCACTCTGCACCTGCAATGGCCAAACTTCCCAGCTAGTAACAATCAGGGAGTCTAATACCTAGTGCAGGTAAAGAACATTACTGACATTACTGGTGGACTGAATTTGAACTGAACATCCAAAGAGGAACCAGTAAGTGATGAGAGCCAGTGTGCTATGGAGTAATTCCAAAACTGCACTCTTCAGCTGTGGTATTAGTAGAAAAAAGGGAAAGTCTTAGCTCTAAATGTGAATAGTTGTAAAGCAGTTTTTATTGATAGTAATTTCTTTCACATAATTATATTTTCAATTTATAGACCTGGATGTTTTGAAAAATATTTTACAGAGTAGCAGTTTTTAGTTTATATTCATGTGAAGAGGAAAACATCTAACACTACACTAATTGCAAATAATTTTGTTTCTGAAAACAAGTCCTTTTTCTAATTTCTTGATATAGATGGTAAGATGTCCATTCCACAGAATAAACTGACCTTGCTTTAGTTAGCTTTTGGTGACAGAAACTGTTTGGCCATTAAAAGTATGTCCTTATTAAGGAATTAAATATGAGCTAACACTTAAAGAATGCTTCATTAATCGCAGAATATAAAGAGCTCTCTCTTCAAGCCAATGTGTTTCTAAATTATTTCAATTTTATACATTCTTTGATGCAAAAGAAATGTTATGAAGCACTAAAATAATTCTTTCATTCACTTAGAATGAATAAATGTTAACATTCCCTGCTCTTATTGTTATCCCCAAAATTAATATTCTAATTTAACTATAAGTCAGAATTGGCAAACACTGTAGCAACTGAAAAATTACAGCCTTATCATAACTGAGTTACAACATTGCATACACAGCTTATAAGGTCCTAGGAAAACATGAAAATTTGACTTCCCTTCATTCACTCCTTTCTGTTCTACAAGAAGATATTTTAACCATAAATGTGTAAAAACCAATGAATGGTAAACATTCAGTGCTGTATCAGAATAAGCAACTGCAAAAGATTAGGAGCTATCAAATTTGGTACAAAACAACCATCAAGGCGCTACTAGCACTGAATTTTTCAATGTGACTGCACAATTACCTCTTCTATCAATTAACCAATCATGACCTTTTTGAAAAAGACAAAATGTAGCACAGATATTAATAGAATTGCTAATAATTTCTGAAGACTGTATGCTGCATTCAAAAAGGTGAATAAAAAGACTAAGATGATAAAGAGAATCAACCGCCTGTTCAAAAGGGAACTCAGGGAGATCAAGACAACCCAGCAAAGACATGGAGAGAACTTAATTAATGCATCTCTTCACACACCTTTGACAGCTAACATTGTATGTAGAAAAAGAACTGCTAAAGCTCAGGGACAAAATTGAGTCAAAAGCCTAGCTTCTTTAGGTTGGCCATGAATTGTAGGATCATATCGATGGGAAGAGACCTCAGGGAGGTGATGTAGTTCAATCTGCTGCTCCAAGCATGTCCAGTTAAAGAAGGCTGTTCACGATCTCATACAGTTGAGTTCTTAATGTCTTCACAGAAGTCAATTATTTAACATATCTGACTAAACTCATCTTGTATTCTACCACCTACCTCATGGAAGTGTGTATCAAGCCATAATGTCTCATGTTTCAACTTCTATTTCTTGTCATCCTTTTACAGTACACTCTGCCTCTTATACATCCTGTTAGGTATTTGTGGACAGAAATAAAGATTTCAGTAATCTCCCTTCTGAGGCTGAACACACCCAGTGCCTTCAACCTCTCCATTATGTCACTTCATGTACTCCTGCCTCCTGACCAACTCAGTGGTTTTCTGCTCGAGTTGTTTCAGTCAAGATCTTTCTTGTACTGCGGAGCCTGCAGCTGGACCCAGTATTACACATCATCTCACAAGTGCTGAACAGAGGAGAGTAATGACTTCCTTCAACCTGCTGCGTTTGTGCTTACAATCCAGGGCAAAGTGCATGGCTGGTTTTGCCAAAAGGGTGCACTGCTAACTCACAGTTAACTCGCTGAAGCTGCTATCAAGACAATAAGCTCCAGCCTGTACAATTGCATTAGGTTATTCCATTCTAGGTCCATGGCTTTGTACACTTAGGCTGAAGATTAAAATAATTTCTCATGGCCAGGACTGGAAGAAACAGGAAAACCATGGACTAAAAAATTAACTTCATATGGGGCTCTATCAGTTCTTAGTAAGTACATTACTCAGCAAGTAATTGGATATCAGCTGACAGCCAAGACATACACTCATTAAATGCCTAATAAAATTATCAAAAATACACCTTATATAAAAATTGATTTGATATTTCAATCCAATACCTGTTTAATCATTGCCTACTTCAATAGAATATAATTAAAATTGCAGAAGACTTTAATTGAAGCTGCTGAACTGTCCTTTCTAAGCAATCACGCTTAACTAGAAACTTTGGCACCTATTTATTTGATGCCAACATACTGAATTTAAACACCAACCTGAGTAAGTACTCACCACGAGTTACTGCACTGAAAATTTTAATTAGTACTTCCTGAAACAGCATTTCTTTGCAAGAGGTATCTAACTTACTGTGATCGCAGTAAATTCTGAAAATTCCATGAATTGCTTGTTAAAAAAAAGGTAAGCTGTCTAGGTGTCTAGGTCAATGGAAAGAATGAACTTTCCTGACTGTATAGTTTTGATAGGTGACTACCCAACATCCAACAGTTTTCACCACAGCTTTTATTTCTTAGAACTTAGATTTTTGAATAACGCTCCCCATATGTTAACTTAAAACATGTTAACTTACCCTACGTACACATTTTGAAAAACAGCCTTTTGACTAGCACATAAAAAGTGTTCTATTAAGACAGATTTTTCTTTATGCTGATGCTTTTAGTTTAGTTTCTTACATCTCCTTACAAATCAAGCCCTCTAGTTCTCTGACTAGAATTTTTCTACACTTTGAATGTATTAAGATGATTGGATGCTGGAGTAAGCACACATTAGATCCATCAGAAAACCAAACCATTTACTAGGGGGCAGTTCCTGAACATTTCACAAAAAGTAAAGTTGAGAAGGGCAAGCATAGCTGAGCTCGACTCAAGAGATGTATTCTGCCCCTATTCCTTTCACTGAAAAGAGCTCCAAAGGCGGCAGCAGTAGCTCATAATGGCATCTAAACTGGTAAAAAGGTTTTCTGAAATACCAGGAAGGTGATATGCCTTGATCTGTGCTCTTAAAAAGATTCTTTCAGTGATAAAAATAACTTTCTGTTTTGAAAGAGACATGCATTTCCCATAGAAATGATAAATTAGACACCTTGTCTTAGAAACATAATAAAAATACTGTGCTTGAGACAGCATTATTATCAATGGATAATAACAAACGATTCCTGGGATCCTTCTAGAACCTTGCTTCTTGTAGGACAGTATCAACATGGTCTCTCCATCTGCTCAAGACACTGCATTACTTTCTTCAAAAATCTTGAGATGACAAACACCAAGAAACCTGGTCTACAGCTCAGGAGGGTCCAAAATGCAGCCTCTCTACATAAGCCCTTTCTAATGGCTCTAATATTCTGGTTTACGGTTAAGTAGTAAGTATATAGACATAAAAATTTGCACATCAACCATCTTAGGAATTCAGCATTTTAGTAAAGGATGAGAACAGCATTTGTTAAATATGAAGGCTTCTGCTGGGAATTCAGTATCTACAAAGGCTAAAATACTTGAAACCCAACATTTGACCAATAGTATCTATCTATACCTTTTCCAAACATGGAAAAGTGAACGGAAAGCAAAACTGATTATCTCTTCTGCTGCCATTTGCACACACTGACAAGGAAGACATATTTGGTCTCCCTCTAGTCCATGACACACCAAACTGAAGTGCAGGTCTTTTTTTTAGGCAAAGATTTCCAGTTAACATGCTTTCCAATGCTTGTACACCTGCAACATGCCATCCTCATCCTCCAAAAATATCCTGAAATTAAAGTCCAAACTTGAAGGCAGTTGAAGTAGCAAGCTAAAAGGTTTTAATCTGTCTTTCAAGACTCTTCAATCTCAGATCACTTCCTGAATTTCTATGAGCCATCTTGCACTTCATCTGAAATACCAGGTCAGGCTTTTGCTGGAAACATATCACCTGGGTAAAAAGTTTAGGGAGGAGCCAGTTCAAATTATTTCAAACTTCTGATTTTTCAGACTGTTTGCTTTCTGAGTCTTCCTGTCACTTACTGAACTGTGATGGCAGAATTTTTACATCATCCCTCCACCCCCCATAGATCATCCTGAATTTGTTATATCTAATGCCCACAGAACTTTAATGCTACACATTAGTCCTCACTTACCCTCCCCCACCTGCCTTACAGTCACCATTTCTACTTAATGGTGAACAAACAAGAAGGACCGTAAGTTAAAATAATATATTTTATTGCCAGGTAGCATTTAGGCTGACATAATAAAGTGTTTTCCATATAACCAAAATGCACATTTCTATCCAGAATCATCTCTACTGTAGCTCTAAATTCCAAGAAGGCAGCATACTTTCCATTTTCTGGGGAGCCCTCTTTACTTGCTTCATTCTCCACAAAGCATTCATTTAAAAATCACTTCAAATCCAGGAAACCACATACTTTATTTAAAAATTTGAGGAAAAGGAACTTCCCAAATGTCCATTTAAAATCTTTACACTTGTTTCTCTGTGATGTCTCAGAATACCAAGATGAAGTTTGCAAACAATTCCAAAGCACCGAAATTTAAATTTAGATTTATTTTGGGTTTGTAAAGAAAGTAATTTTACAATCAGTAACTAGACAAAATCAAGTTAAATATAAATCTTTCAACAAGTGACAAATGTTGTAGAAAAACTTTACTCATTTTGAGGCAGATACTGTAAAAACTGCCACAGAAACAAGTGATCTTGAAGTTTACTTATGTATTTTATACAACTTTATGTTAAACTCAAATACTGAATATTCAGAGCACTTTAAATATGTTAAGCTATACAGACAGGCAACAGCACAGCCCAAATGCTAAACTATCTGCCTATTTTAAACACAATTTTAAAAGCTTCATGAAGTTGCATGAATTCCAACTGATATCACATAACTCATTTCAAAAGATACTTACTGAGAAGTACTTTCTTCAAATATATTTACAGGAGACAACATTATTCTTAGGGCTGTGGAAAATTGCTAGCATACTGAAGCTGAAGTCGTAAGTTACAGTGATGTCACCATGATTTTTGCCACTGACTTCACTGATGCAAAGATTTCTTTTATCTACTTATTTTTCAATTAGATAAAAGGTGTAAATGGCAGCTCAGATTTAAAAAACAGCTATTTGAAAAGTATTTCCACAAGGCACACGTGCAATATGAAGCTAAGTTATCACATATATCAAAACTCCAGCCTTTATTACTATTCCATATTCCATATGAATGTCACTGATACATTGCAGCAAAAGCAAAACAAAACAGAGAAACAGCACCACTGTTAGCCTTTGCTGAATTCCTTCTTAAGGCCATGTAGCTGAGCTCCAGGGGAAAATCACTTTCACGGAAAAACATTTGGTATAATACTTTTAACCAAGTTAGAAAAATGCATTTAAAAAAATAAGATTTGGTACTTGTGAACTGCTTCATTACTACAGGTATGGATCCAATAGCCATGATTTAGAGATGTGGAACACACAGACCTATAGAAATGTTTTATCATTCACACAGTTAAGAGGCAAGGGATAAGAAGTATGACTTCCCAGCATGAATAGATTTGGTAATAATTATTAATCTTAGATTGAGAAACCAAGATTACTTCCATTTTCTTATTACAAGCAGTGGCAACTTGACTGCTGAAGTGTGTCTCACCAAAGATGTTGAACTTTTATGTTAATGCCATAATCTGATAAAAATTCCACTAAACAGAGCTGAAAATAATACTACAAAAACCTTTTAGGTTTTAAATTTCAAATCAGAGGCACAAATGTGATGGTTTTGCCTATACTCATGTGAAACTGTGAATAGTAAGTAGGCTCCAGCTTTATTCTATTTATTATTAACTAAACCACTTTAATTTTCTGTAATGTTAGGTCTACCTGTAGTAAACCAACTGTGTCTACCTATAGTAAACCAACTGTGCATGCTCCAGTATCCATGCATCTGACTCAGTTCACTGGACATGCGTGCCAGCTCCGGTCTAGAGCTTACCTTTGCAGCGTAACTATATACATTCTCCCTAGAGGTCTTACTAGCTTTAAGTCAGTGCTATATTAACATAGCTCTGAGTTTCAAAACCAGGAATAGCCTTTGTTTGGCCACATTGAGTCAGCACTTGTCTGCAAGCACTGGTACATATACAGTCCTTACATGGAAGGAATTGAAGAAACACATTCCTGGAAGTAACTTATTTCTTCAGCTGAACTTAGCAATAAACCTTGTAGAATCAAACCATAATTTGCTTAAGGAATTAAGGGCAATATAAGACATAGTGATTTAATTTTCATTTCTGTTCACAAAGTATTAGACAAAAAAAGTAAAACAAATTTAAATCACTACATACAAATTAAAAGCTTGAACACTCTTGAAGGTATCTGTTTTACTTGAAACACTTCAAATGTTTAGTACCATTTAAGACTGCATTTTTAAAAATGTGAAATAATATAGTCCTACAAAAATATACAATAATAGCAAGCATTTTATTTTTAAAACATTTGTGGGGGACAGATATGGTTTGTGAGTTTTCTACTTGTTCTTTTATGTTTCATGAGCTGTTCAACTGAAATGTAGCCATGGAATGCTTCATAGTTAAGGCTCAGGGTCATATGATAACACTAAGTTATCTAAGAATTTAAGCATGAGTAAATGCCTTCCTTTTTTGGCAACAAATCTCACACTACAACGTAGTGAGCCCCTTTTTATCATCAGCCTCTGATGCTGTATAGGGGACTCACCTCAAGTATTACATGTAGCAGCCACACGGAACAAGAAACAGAGTGCATCAGTGTCAGAGCTCCTAAAGCTATTAATACAAAAAACCCTCTCCTCAGGAGAACAGATATGACTCAAATTCAGAGCTGTACCACCTCTTCTGATCAGACCTACAATCTCCTCTCCCAGAGAGCTACTCACCTATCTTAAATCAAGATCTGGAAACAATTCACCATCATGACACCACTCAGATGTCCTTCAGTGTTTAAACTGTCATCCAATTTTGTTAATGGTATTTCCCATAAAACAAAGGTTTTCCATTGCCAAATAGTTTAGGCAGATGGACTTATAAATTTTACAAGTATTATTCCAAATTCATAACATACTTAAACCAAACTTCACACATTCATCTGAAGCTTGCACAGTACAGAAAAAAAATTATAAACCACAATAAAACCATGCACAGAACACCAAAATAATATATGAAGTCTGATTTTGTTCAAGGTCTTGAATAAAAAAGTAGTAGTAATAGTAGTAATCTCATGTTGTGGGGTTGGTTTTGTTGTTGTTTGGTTTGTTTTTTTTTCCTTTGTTTTTGCTTGTTTTTCTTTTTAACCACATCAAATTTGAGATAAATTAGAGGAAGTTTTAATTCCCCACCTTCCCCAAATACTGGTTCTTCAGATTCCAAAGCAAGTCTGTGTTCTTAATAGGCATTTATGTATGTATTTATACTTCAATTTTTCATTTCTTTCCATGTAGAAGAGTAACTCAAATTCTCAAATTTACCACAATAACACAAAAGTGAATTAATAAAACCTGAAAATACTTTAAGAATATCCCAACCAGTGATTTTATCACAGATTATTTCTAGTCCATTTTAATTTGTGTGAGATACATCAAAATAAATATTTGAGATTTATTGTTGTTCTTAATATTCCAAAAATATATCTGCTTACCACCAGTTCTCTTGCTTCAAAGTCATCAATGACAATCTACATTATTCTGACAGCACATGAGATACAAAATAGCACCAAACCCAGATTTAAAAACCCATACTACTATTAGGTATTATGCAGTTACATAAACTGTTGAAATGCTTAACTTTTTTAACTAGCATATCTATCTAACTTTAGATGTTTAATTATGAATATGTGGAACAACTGATCATTTGACAGATAATCAAAAAGTACCTCACACAATAACTTAGTATTTTCAACTCTAAGCTTCTGTATCATAATCTATATGATTCTGATTCATCTGAATGATTCTACATCAATCACTTCAGTCCTGGACATCAAAGTAGTCAATTACTGGCTCTTCCTTTAATGGTTTGGATAAGCCACTGTTTCCACTACTCCTGAAATTAAAAGAATATTAGATATTACATGCATGAAAAAAAAGATACAAAGTAAACTGAATCCCAAACTCCCATAATATATCTCAGCGTGCACATACACACTGCATTGGTCAATAGCACATACTTCTAAATTAAGTTTTATTCAAAGTACCTTAATGCTCCAGAAAGCCTTTATTTACTGAATTTTGACTAAAACATATGACTGATTAAATTAATGCACATCAACACGTGTCTGAATGGATAAAATTCCTTTTGGGATTTTACCAGAAAATTCAATTTACCAGTAATATTTATTACAAAAATGATACTGTACTGAAGACTAAATGTTCAAAATGCCTTTTTAAAGGAAACAGCAATATAAATACTGTTGAAGTGAGCTGATGATGAAACCCACTGGCTTTCAAAAGCAAGAGTAACAAAAAATATACAGTCATAACAAATCCAAACACTACAAAGATTTTTTTCAGTAAGACAGCATGAGATCTTCCAAAAGATTTTGTAGAATTAAGAATTTCTAAAGAAACTTTACTTCCAGTAATGAAAAATAAATGGCTAAGACCCTTTATTTAATTTTGCTACACAACTCCTTAGCATTAATTAGGGTCATTGAAGACAGCAATCCCACAGAAGTGGAAATGAACAGTAACAACCTATTAAAAACTGACACTGAGTTACACCTTAAGCAATCCTTCTAGAAATATGTTTTGTTCTAGATGCTTAGCTCTGAAACAATTTAAATTTTTTCAGAACAACCTACTTTGCATTCCAGCAGCACCTACCAACAGTAGTTACTGCAACATTAAGCAGTCCCTTTCTGCAAAAGGTACTTGAACATGATTTCAGATGCTCATCTGTGAAAAATTTGGGAGGAAAACACTTCTGAAAGGCAAACCCGAACAAATAATAAGCCACCCATTAAAAAAAATCATAACTATGAGATAACTACAAGTATCTGAAGCCAGCAGGTTATACAACATAAAGATCGTCCTTTTAAGACTATTCACTAAGATGCCTTATATATCCCATCTTCAGTAATTCTCACTATCTGACAAAAATTGTAGTTCATCTTTAATCAACTTTGTAGTCATATATACACAATAAAAATACATTTAGTACCAGTCCAAATAAATAATTTTATGCCAGTACGACATTACTCTTGGTTAAAGATAAAAAAAATCCCAAACCTCCAAAACAGTACCTCTCTTCCCAACTATCTAACATTTATTAAAAAAAAATTTTAAAACCTGATAATATTTGTTATACTACTACCCCTATACCACACAGCCAAGCCCACGTTTTCTTATCACTTCATTTCATGCTTACTTCTGTGGAAAGAACATCTTAGTGCATGCTGCAAGCTCCAAAGCAGAAAAAAGGGACAAAAGCAGAAACAGGGCATATGAAACTGAAGCTCAGGAATATGTTCCTTGGGGAACTCAGCACAAAATTGAAAAATAAGGTTTTAAATCCAAATTTCTTACTTATCTGTTTGCTTGTAATGAAGAAGAGGAGGTGCAGGCCTGCTCTGCATTTCTTTATCTAGCACAGAAGTTAAGGTATTGCTTGGACAAACAGACTTCCCTCTAAAGAAATTAAAGAAAGAGTATTTAGTTCAATAGGAAATCATACTCATTAAGAAGTTGGGAATGCGTAGTATTTCTAAGTAGCAGTTTTAGCGTCAGAGTTCACATTTGTATTCTTAAATAATTTATTCAAATATTTCATTTTCCAGCCATGGAGACCAACACTTCAAAAATTTTCATTAAATTTCATTCAATTTTCAATA
This sequence comes from Peucedramus taeniatus, assembly GCA_013400575.1. NCBI lineage: Eukaryota > Metazoa > Chordata > Aves > Passeriformes > Fringillidae > Peucedramus > Peucedramus taeniatus. The sequence continues at coordinate 42,282 of WBNO01029063.1, read as the reverse complement.
AATGACAATTTCACATTTTCATTACCAAAAATCATTCCAGTATTCTGAATGTCTCTTCACTGCTGTGTATAAAAGACACAGAAGCAGCTTACTAGATTTGAGCATTGGTACCCAGACTTCTTTTCTGCATGTGAGGTCCACAACTCCTTTCTACTATGAAGTGCATTAAATGATCAACTCTTAAAATAGCAAAACTTACACTCTAGGGCAACATATCTGTTCCTTCAAAGAACAAGATATAAATCAGAAGGAACAACTTAATAGCTTAACTCAGCACCACAAGAACACAGTTCACTGAATCTTTACAATATACTATCTAAAATATTGGAAGCACCTTCTCAAATGGTGGCAGTAAATCGTGTTAAACTCATTAATCACAGCACTGCTAAGAGGCACTCTCTCAAACAACACTGCCTCTTCCTTGTAAGCAGTTCCAGGTGAATCAGATCAGAAGAAAAACACTATGCATTAGAGTGGGGAAAGTAAAAAATCAGCTGCTTTTGTCCTACATGCTAATTACAATCTGTTATGTGATTGCCACCACACAATGAAGCATCACACTTGTGCCTGTCCCATCTGCAGTGTAAGGGTCACCCCATGGCTATTGTTACAGGGCAGTATGTTCTCCAGTATAGGAGGACAATGTACTTCAGCATGTATACTTATGTATTTTAGGCTGTGAATCACACTCAACTTCAGTTGGCAATCTCTACCCAAAGGCTGCAATGGCTAGAGAAAGAGGAAGGATATATATATATTAAAAAAAAAATCTGGAAACAAACAACTCCCAGCACCCAGGAAAAAATTAAGAAGTCCTAGAAAGAGCATTCCAAAAGGCATCTAACTAAAAAAAAAAACAAACAAAAAACAACCAAATAATTACCAAACACTGTATCTCTAATAGGTTGTAGAGATGTCATAAAATTTCCTCTAAATTCATGAGCCACTTTTCAAGAGTGAGTTTGTCTTATTTCACTTGGATGATTTAACTGCAAGACTGAAAGAGCTTCCACTGTTAGCATCTTTCCCATTCACAGTTTCTTCTTCATCTTATCTGGGGGCAGATAAGCTGAATAAATTAAAATTCTTAAACCTCATCAAGGTCAATTTTTTATCCTTCCTGTACTTTCTTCTAAACCCATGCTACTGACATTTTCAGAGCAAACTACTTCTTGTACACTAAATCAAACTGCATTCCTGAAAGGTTTTTATTGGGTATTAGAAAAACGTTCTTCACTTAGAGAGTTGCAAAGCATTGGAACAGGCTGCCCAGGAAGTGGTTGAGTCACCATCCCTGGAGGTATTTAAAAGATGTGTAGGTATGTTTAGGGACTTGGTTTAATGGTAGGTAGACTTGATAGTACCACTGGACACAATAATCTTAAGGATCTTTTCCCAACCTGTATCATTCTATATCAAGCATTAAATAAGGATGTTTCCTCCTTATTTACTTTATTAATACATTTTAAAATATACTCCTCCAGATAATGAGATTCTCTGTGTTTGGTAATTACATTAAATTCCTATTCAATGAATACCAACACATGCATCCTGTATCTTTCAAAATTACATACTGAATAGCAACAATGCTGCAAAGCAATGGGTTGTATATTGTTATATTCCAGAAATGTGCATATGTTGAGTTCCATGCTTTGTCACATACTTGATAATTCATACCTTTTCCCCATTTCCCTGAGCAGTTGAAATCTCACATCAGTACACAGATGAATGCCAATTGTATTTCAGAGCTTACAAAAATTATGTATTTGTCTTATTTCCATTATCTTCATCTTTTCTATTTAATAATATCTTGTTTCTATCAGTCTGTATTTAAGGGCAAATTTCTGTGATATTGTGACAACACAGATGAAAAATTCCACAACATTTTCAAGGTTAAGTACACTAATATTAAAATATTAAGTGGTGATTCCTGAGCCCCTTTCAGTATTGTTTTAAACCGACTACTGACATTCTATTCCAATGAACTACAAGATCTTACAAACATAGGTGACCAATTAAAAAAGCATTCCCATCTCCCCGAAAGTTAAAAGTTTTCCTTATTTGGAGAAAAAGTTACTTGTCACTGGCCATATTTTTATCAAGGTTATATTACTTTTACATGTACACTCTAACAACAAGTATAGTACAGTCCTATCAGTTGAGAACAGCTGATTTTCCTCTCTCCTGTCTAAAATGGTTGAAAAGTCCTTTTCTCCCTTAGCTCTAAGCCTGCCATATAAAGCCAAATGTCCACACTGCTATTTCAGTTACAACTCCACTCTAGAGTTCTAAGTGGAAAAAGACAACAGTGGTAGATGGGAGGGTATTCTGTTGTCTTTCATTTTTATCAACTGTGATATGCAAAACCGTGGAAAGCAAATTGCCTGAGGTAATTAAGCAAAAAAAGAAAGAAAGCCTAGAAAGGCTTTCAACAATTTAAGTAAGTTGTCTGTCCTTACTCTAGAATATCAGACTATATCTCACTTGTATAGTAAAAAAGAAAATAAATGACAGCTCTGAAATGCTGGGGAAAGACTACTTGGAAGAATACATGTGGCAGTAATTTCTACTAATTAGCTAAAAAAAATCTTACTGAAAAAAGAGAATGTTCCTGCATTTCAAGAAGGTAAATCAACAGTTCTGTTCTAAAGTTAAACATTCCCAGGATGTAGAGAGTTAATACAGCAAACCTTTAAAAATCAGGAGGGATCAAAGCCTTATGAGCAATCAGAGATGACCCTGGAACCAAATTTGCTTCGGTCACATCAAGGCCTAGACATGTTTAAGCTTTGACAAATTTTAGCATCCCTCAAAAAAAAACAAAACCAAAAACAAAACCAAAAACAAAAACAAATCCCCAACAACAAAAACCATACCAAAAACCCACAAGGGATTTAGAAACAAAAATCTATAAACTCCAGCAAAATGAACACCACTTTCTGTATATATTGGTGGCACATTGATTGGTTAAAGAAAAAAAAAAAGAAACTAAACAGTCACTCACATTTAGCCCATGTGGAAAAACCCTAAACAACTGAATTCAACTAAATAGATGTACAATGGGAAAAAACCCTTTGATTAATTACCAGAAATAGAAAGCAAGCAGACCCTACCTAACCCATGGTTATCTATCATCAGTTGTGAAAGAACTGTTGGTATGAAAACAAAAGGCTCTGCAAGTATTTTGGACATTTTTATATGAAAGTTGCCATTCTTCATTTCATTAACTTATTCTCAAAGTAAGGAAAATAAAAGCCAAGTGCCTGCCTCAAGCAACAAAGTTGAGATGATATTTTTAATGGCAGCACAGGGGAAAGCATGAACATAAACTATCTGCTGATTTTAAGGCAGTGGTAGTGCTGACAGGATGGCCTGTTGTATAAAACTGAAACGTGGAAATCGTGACTCAATTTGTCTTCTTCAAGACTTCAAGCTCAATTTTTGCAACTACAGTGTGGATCAGCATTGAACTGTTTTGATACGAACTACTACAAAATTCTCTGTCCACCAATCTGTCCAGACTTATTCCATGTAGTCTTGCAAAAATGCACCACCATATTTCATACAGAGCAGATTTTTGTGAAAAATGTCTCCAAAAACTGGTAATAGTTGAGGTGGAATAATGAAGCAAATGGCTCTCTAACAACCTCTTGATTGTTTAAACTTCATATATTCTATGTCAAAAGCTTTCCAGAAGCAACACATACTATTCTCAGGGCAAACAATGTCAACATTTAAGGACAAAAACAGTAAGAAAAAGATGCAGCTTTCTTCGGAAGCAGGACTGCTGTTAAAACCACCTTGGCTGGTGACCTTATAGCAGTATTTGTACTTAAATGTACTGGGATGTGCAGTGTTTTCTTTCTGTCATGCAACTGTCATGATCTAATAAGGATGTTCCATGTGGTTACAGAGGGTTTAATTTCTTTAGGTTTCGATCCTGCTGATTTTGTATAGTCTACATCTAGATAACCATTTCCAAACCATTTTCAGACTGACCTTACTGAAAGGAAATAAAATCCTGGGTGAAAAAAAAATCACAGGACATGTCAATGAAACTATGACAGCATGTGACTTTCTCAGTGAGAACTATGTGGGACGTTGTCACCTTCTTGAGAAGTCCCCTTGTTCATAAGGAAAAACAGAGTCTAATGTTCTTCCTGGAATTAACAGGAAAAGGATCAGTCTTACAGGAATGACTGCCCTCAAAACCACTTCTAGGATGTCTCAAGTCCACAGAAGCTGCTTAAAAACCTGGCCACTACATAAAAACAAGCAGGCACCCCTTTAACAGGCTCTGGAATCCAGAGTTATTAGGAGAAGGAAGAAATTTTTACTTATCTGAGTAAAAAACTTAAAAAAACCACTGACAGGTACAGTGAAACACAAGTGTGTACTTTGAAAGGAAAGTTTTCCTCTTCTCATCACAACAGTCTGGATATTACATCTGAACCTTGTTCAGAAAGGATCTGGTATTGCAACTGTTCAAAAAATGGTGACTGCAAAGATCCACTATGGGTCTTACACTTCAAATGACACCCAGAATTGTAATTCAGATTAAGCTTAACAGTCAATACTGGGAATGATCTTCTCTGTGGTTATATGGGCAATGATGTACATGAGTGATTCTAATGCAGCTAACATGACCAACTTTTACCAATGGTGAGAGAGGCAGATGCAGAGGGCAAAGTTTGCCCCTAGATCTCCGGAAAAGGAAGAAACCTGGTTGGAGGAAGCTTTCTTAGCACCAAGGAGACTTTCTCACCCTTCTAAAGGACTTGTAGAGGGATGCTAACATTTGAATGACACAATGGTGGAGTGTGAAGTGAAGGAACGGTCTTTTTGCCTGAATGATTTTCATTTATTTGTACATGAAAGAGCCCATGATAGAAATACAAAGGCATTGCTGAGACAGAATGAAACAAAACCATTTTGATTTCTGGTGATTACTAGTGCTGGGAGTTGAAGAAGCCATTGTGAAATACTCAAAAATATCATCCTAGAACATGAGCTATTACTCATGTGAGGTTCCAATGTTTTTTATATCTTGAATAACTGGCAAATTAAAAAAATTAAAAGAAGCTTTGGAATAATCCATTAAATTAAGAAATACTGCTATGCAATTGAAGAAGAATAGTCTCAGTAGACCACTCAAGTGTCTTTTAAGAGTGGCAGTAATGAAATATAAGCATTTGCATTCTGCACAGTATGCTACTCCCTGAGAAACCCAAGAGAAGAAGCAAGTGTGCAATCTGTCCTAGAATCATACAGAGAAAGGCCTCCCATTCTCTAGTTGCAGAATATCCCTTTGCTTTTAAAGCATAATCATCTGCCCTGCTCCTTTTATCATCTTCACTAATTTCTCATCTGGCCCCCTATTTCTTTATTTTTTTTTAATATGCTTTTTCAAATATGAACTCAGCTCATTTACCTTTACTTGAAATAAAAAGTATCTTACATTGTAAGATCAAAGTAATGTTCCACCTCTCTTGGAAGAAATCAAGATTGTAGCTAAGCTACCAACTGATGAACAAGTTCAGGAATAGCTCATGGCACTCTAATAGCATGGAAGATGATGGATTTCTTACAACTGCAGTCAATATTTAGAGTTAAAAACAACTGGTTGTCAAATAATTGCAATTTGACCGCACTAAACAAAATATGCTGCTGAGTAAGGAGCACAATCAATGAAGCGCTGATATGAGACACCTTCCCATCCTATGTCTCTACTGCAATCAGCTTGGTTTTTCCTAGCTATATTACCTTCATTTTCTTTTCTATTATGAACTGCCTTCTGTGAGTGTTCTCCAAAATATTTCATTCCTGCTACAAAATCTCTTCCATTTGCAGTAATTTCAGTTCCCTCTGTCCATTAACTAAAGAGGGAGTATACTCTGTGATAGGTTCATATAGATGGAGAAATATGTTACAATAACCAGATTTTTTCAAAGGTGGTATAAATTTAGTTATGATTTCTCAACCTAGCAATTAGTTTTCATAATATTTTATCACATACATTATTTTTGATGCCTCTATCAAATCTAGCTGATGACAAAAAGTTACTGCTAAGATGAATGGAAAACAATCCTGCAAAGTATTTTCTTAGCTTTTTTATTTCTAATGGTGTTTTCTTCTCTGAAGATTTACTTGAGTAAATGAGCCCATGAAACTATCACTTCAAAAACTGCTTTAAAAATTATTCTACTGAAAATTACTGCATTTTGCAAATTGCACTGTAAATAAACTCCTGGTAAGTGATAAAAACCCATCCAATTATTTAAACTATACTGTAAAGATTTGAAAGCAACAATGAATTACATACTTCACTGCAGTGATAACAACATTGCGCTTTGGTTCGTTGTCATAGCTCACACTTTCAATGCCATAAACCTGAGCTAATTCATGGATGATTCTGCGGTGATCTCTGTTCATTGGTGGGTAACAATGACTCTTCTTTGTATGCTTGCCCTGAATTCAACAGAAAAGGTTAAGAAAGAAGAAGAAAAAAAAAAAGGTGAAGTTTTCCTTCAAGAGAGCCAGGGGGAAGAAAACAATGAAAAAAGTGTTTCTACCTCTAAAATTTTGCTGCTATGACAAAATTAATACCACAAATTGCTAAGACCTCTGTATTGAAAGAAAGCTCATCTGAAATTAATTTAATTCCCCAAAATTAAATTGTATGTTCTCAGTTGTTTCTATCACCTCAAAGTTTACACATGCCCACACAGGGTTATCTTTTAAGTTCGAAATATAAATCCTGATCACAATCATTCTACTTAGATCCCAAAAAACAACACAAAATTATTTTTATCAGAATTTGTATTTTTTAAAATAATCTGCCGAGTTCACATCAGATCCAATTTTATTTTGCAGATTGGCTTCATAATGCAAATATTGCAGATAGCTACAAAGACATCAAATTTATCAATCACTTCCCTCTACCAAGGAAGCTATTTATCTGCAAGTTCCTCATGTAATGTCATCAGTAGATTCTTTATTAAATAAAACCCCAAAGTTCTATTTTTTATCTATTAACAAAGACATTATCGTGCTTGATTCAGCACTATTATATCAACAGTAAAAGAACAATCAAAAAAGCAGGACCCTATGAGCCCATGTCCTTAACAGGTTGGATCAATTTGTAACAACAAATGCATGTAAGGATGAGTCACTCAGTGCTTCAGTCTGCTTTCACAGATTCAGGACACTGCTTCAGCTTTTGCCTTCATGATCACCAATGAAGTCTTCTAGGTCTCTGGGTCAACATAAAGGATTCAAGGAGAAAACAAACTACCTGTAGTAGAATACGTTTGAGTCAGGGACTTCTAGAGAAATCCCAACCTCCATAAGTTCCTAGGACTGTAGGCAGTGCATTTAAGGTCACTGAGAAACCAGGATGATATCCCATTTCTCTCTTTCCATCACCTCTTAAAGATGGTAAGAATGGGGTAGAAACCCAATGACTAGAGAAAGGTAATTGCTGCAACTATATACAAACAAACGAACAAACATAAAGAATCCAAGAACTACTGGCTGACCAGCTAAAATTCAAATCCGTTTTTAGCTACATGGAGGAGAAAAATTCCTGGGAACAATCAGTGTGGATTTACAAAAGGTCAGCCATCAAAATTAATGTAAAAACCACCACATGTAACACAACAAGTCACCAAGGGTACATTTCAGCTATACTGAAAATAGAGGGTTAATATCTATCTCTTAGATTATGAAATCGCTAAGTTAAAAATAGTAACTGGACCAGAAACTGTGGTCAACCATTTCTGTAAGTCTTCAGGGTAATCACATGCTGACAGAATCCTTACTTTGCAATTAACAGTAATAAACTCCTAGCTATTACAACACTTCCAGCATAGATACAATAATTTGAAGAACTCTATAATAGATTCTGCACCTATTTATGACGACTCCTGTGCTTGTTTTAAAAAACTGGTGATGGTTTCATGCTCTGAAAAACATCACAATTCTTGTCCCTATGAAGACAGAGCTGGATATACATGTCCTCTGTCTTTTCTGCTTACATACATCAACCATGAAGACTCTGCTATGCAAGATAGAGTACATACTGGTGAGTGTAGGGCAAGAGATATTTATGAGGCAAGCAAAGTCATATATGATAAACATAGCTGAATCATATTAATGCTAAAACTTTTCAGTATTAAAATCCTTTTTATTACACATTTATCCAGTTAAGCCGAAGTGGGCATCTCCAAAGGTAAAATGAAAAAAAAAAATAAAAAGAAGAAGCAAAATGTGTAAGCCTAAGTGACAGTAATCAGTATGAAAGGCATAGTACTGATACAGGCAGAGCTACATAAAACACTTGATACATTAGCATGCAAAATACTCTTAATTCAAGTAAAGTTCTACATCTAGAAACAAAGAAAATAAGCCACATATTTAGTAAGAGAAATTTAGGAATCATAATAAACAAACAACCAAACACAGACTCAAGCATGAAGAAGACTTGAGAAGAGGACTTGAGATCATGGCAGAAGAACAACTAAAACCAGTCTCCCTGCATAATGTCACATCACACATATTAATTCAGTCTTTAGCTACATAAACCTGTGGGTTGCAAGATAAAACATGATTCTCACAAGAGAGAAAATAAAGCCTCTGAATCTTTCACAAAAATATAAAGTTATGCAAGAAGAACTGAGTACAAGGGCAAGTTAACTTTACAGTGCATGGGAAATATTCCCTTTTACACCTTATATGCCGCAATTTTGAAGGAAAGGAGTCGGAGCATGGCCTCCACACATGCTGTCACTTTAGCTTCAAGACAGGCTAGGAGGACACAGGGAGCTACAGGCTGGTCAGCCTCACCTCAATCCCTGGGAAATCTCCTCCCTTTTGAAACATAACTTGATTTCTGGGAGCTTTCTTGGAACTTCTAATACCTTTATGAAAAAGCAATTCCCTACAGCCTGATGGGTAGGATGGTACAGAACTCATCCTTGAGATATTAAATTGTCATGTGCTCCTAAATGGTTCATCCTGATCATGATAAAAGCTGGGTACACTGGGTCATTCTCCCCTTAGGTCAAGCAGGGAAAAGACTGAGATGTGGTTTGTTTTTGGGTTTTCCTTCTCTTCTGCAATGTAGATGATACTTAACAGACACTATTTTTCTGCTTTCTAGGATTGTTATTTAGGAAATAGCTGGTTTGCACTGAAAACTAAAGCACTGGAGATGCTCTTGAGCTCTCTGGTACACTTGTTCTGGCATATTTGATGTCACTAATTGCAAATTCAAGACCTCTGGTTGCCCCTTTTTTAATATAATTACATATCTTGGTTTGGTATTAGTATAAACATGTATTTGGTATATGCAATTACATCAAGAAAGACATATGTGTACACACTTGTATACATATGTGTGTGTAATAAAGGTAATGTATAAAGGAGTATGTAAAATAGGATAACCACAGGCAACACAACACTACGCAAATTATTCTTAGGTAAAACAATATAGATAACAGACAACTATTCTATGCATCTACTTTCCAAGTGTCTGAGGCTGGAGGGACCTGAGTATAATCAGCATAATATGTACCCCAATGTACAAGAAATTGAGTACAGGGGGCATGAGACGAATGAACTAGGAACTCCTGTTAATACTCAAGCAGTAAATATACAGGAGACTCAAGCAGTATCAGGCCACCTGGAGTGAACCTAAGTTGTAAGAGTAAGCAGAAATGAGACAACAAAGGCCAAGGCCCATCTGGAATTGCACCTGGCCAATTATGACAAGGACAGAAAGAAGGGCTTCAAATACATAAACCATAATATCAAAAGGAAAACTAAGGATAATGTGCACCTATTACCAAACAGAGGGGGGATCCTAGTAAGAGGACACAAAGAAGATGGAGTATGTGAACACCTTCTTTCCATCGGTCTTCACTGACAAGCCCCCAACAATCTCTGACTCTGGAGACCAGGGTAAAGGAAGAGTTTCTGTTGGTCAAGGACTGGGGTTAGAAAAGACCTAGGCAAATCTGATATCCAGAAGTCCATGGGGACTGACGGAATGCATCCATGACTGCTGAGAGACACCATAGTGGTGAACATCATAGTGAGGCTGCTTATGATCACTTTTGAAAGGTCATGGTAGTCAGGAGAGGTGCATGAAAACTGAAAGAAAGCAAACATCAGCCTAGTCTTTCTCAAAGGGCAAGAAGGACTCTGAGGAACTACAGGACAGTCAGTCTGTCATAGCTTGACACTAGCCAAACGCCAGGCACCCATGAAAAGGCACTCACTCACCCTCCCCTGCTACAGCTGGACAGAAGACAGAAAATTTAATGAAGGGTTCATGAGTTAAGGACCGAAAGAAAACACTCCAAGGGCAAAATAGGCTCAATTTAAGAGACAGAAAGTTAATTTATTACTAACAAAATCAGAGGAGGATAATGAGAAATAAAATAGGTGATTTTAAGGGCTTTTTTCCCCAACCATTCCCTCCTTCCCACCAACAGCCCAGGGAGACAGGAGGGTGAGAGTTTTGGTCAATTCATCACCCAAGCTTTTCTTCCACTTGGCTCAAGGAAAGAAGTCGTTCCCGTGTGAGACCACGGAGTCCCTTTCCACAGGAGACAGTTCTCCACAAACTTCTCCAGCATGGTTCCAATCTCACAAGCAGCTGTCCTCACAGCACTGTTGCAATGTAAATTCTTCCCACAGGCAAACAGTCCTTCCAAAACTGAAGTCACTCTTCCACAGGCAAACAGTCCAGCTGCTCCAGCTGGGAAACAGGGGCTCCTTCTGTCCACTGGATCACAGTCTCCTCCAGACATCCACCTGGCTCTGGTGTGGGCACCTACCACATGGGTTGCAGATGTATCTCTGCATCCCCCATGGAATTCCAGGGGCTGCAAGGCTGCCTGATTCATCATGGTCATCACCACGGCCTGCAGAGCAATCACAACTCTGGCACCTGGAGCACCTCCTGCCCATCCTTCTCCACTGACCTTAGTGTCTTGATGTTATTTCCCTCACAAGCTTTCACCTCCTCCTCTTCTCTAGCTGGAATTAAAACTGTGACACCACCTTTGTTTTGATTTCTTCTTAAATATGTTATTAGAGAGGTAATTAGAAATTACCATCATTTCTAATTGGCCCAGCCTTGGCCAGTGGCATGTCCATCTTCAGAGCCATCAGGGATTGGCTCTGCTGGACACAGTGGACATTTCTAGCAGCTTCTCACAGAAGCCATGTCTGTGATCCCCTCCCCACCATTACTAAAAACCAGGCCATGCAAAACCAACACACAGTCTCACATCAGTCTCTGGAGAAGTGATGGGAATGGTTCATCCTCAGGGTCATTGTGGGATGACAAGAGGGTGAAGGATTAGTCAGTATGGATTCAGCAAAGGGAAGTCATGCTTAACCAGTCTGACTGTGCAATCAAACAACTATCTATCCCCTGGATAGATAAGGCGTGAGCACTGAATATTGTCTACCGGGACTTCAGAAAGATTTTTGACCCTGTGTCCTCTGACACCCTCATAGGTTAACTCACAAAGTGCAACGTGGATGAGTGGACAGTGAGGTGTACTGAGAACTGGCTGAACAGCAGATCTCAAGAGGATTGTGATTAGTGGCAGAGAGTAGAATTGTAACTAGCGGTGTTCCCCAGTGGTCAGTACTGGCTCTTATATTGTTTTAATTTATTGATCAGTGACTTGGATGAAGGGGCAGATACCTCGCCAGCAAGTTCACTGACAACCCAAAGCTGGGAGGAGTGGCCAACACCCCAGAGTGTTGCGCAGCCCTTCAAAAGGATCTCAGCAGGTGGGAGGGATAGGCATGAAGGAACCGTCTGAAATTCTTTAAAGGCAAGTACAGAGAGCTGCACTCGGGGAAGAACTTCATGCACCAGTACAGGCTGACCTGCTGGAAAGCAGATCTTCAGACAAGGATCTAGAAGTGCTGGTAGGCAACAAGCTGTCATAAGACAGCATTGTGCCCTTGTGGCACAAGGCCAATGACATGATACACTAGGAAGAGTGTGACCAGGAGGTCAGGAGAATTGATCCTGCTCCTCTACTCAGCCCTCGTGAGGCCTCATCTGGAATTCTGTGTCCAGTACTGGGCTCCTCAATACAAGAGAGGAATGGAGCTCCTGGAGCAAGTCCAGCAGAAGGCTACAAAGATGACAGGAGACTGGACCATCTCACGAAGATAAGCTGAGAAAGTTGTGTCTATTGTGTCTCAAGAAGAGATGACAAATAGGATTTTATTTATTATTATTTCTTTTGTCAATAAGTATCTGAAGATAGAATGTCAGGAGAATGGAGCCAGGCAGCTTAATAGTGGGCCACTTAATAGTGCTAACCAACAGGAAAAGAGGCATTAGGGAGAAACTGATGCACAGAAAGTTCCACATGAACAAAAGAAAGAACTTCTTTACTGTACAGGTGACTGAGGACTGAAACAGATTGCCCAGAGAGACTGCGGAGTCTCTCACTGGAGATATTACAGAGCTGTCTGGATGCAGTCCCATGCAATGTGCTCTAGGATGACCCTGCTTGAGCTCGGAGCTTGGACTGGATGACCCCACTGGGGCCCCTTTGATAACTAGACACAGACTGACTCATTTTAGTCTTTCATTCTAATGATAAAAACAATGGGCAAGAACATTAGACAGATGGACAAGCACCAAGACTGTTCAAGAAATATCATCCATAATTTTTTTAAGGAATAAAGTAACTGTCCTTAGGGCCTAAGGGGTTCAAAATTATGCTTTTTACAGAAGATTATTTCCTTCTTGAGCTAAAGGCAACTAAGGATAGTGTAGTTTACAAAGTCCTTTGAATCACATATACTGGAGTAGCAACAAGCTAATCTGACAGACCTGAAGGTGGCATCACTGAAAAACATATGATTGTGTCTGTGGTATCAACCTCTCTAAGTATACTGGAGTCTCTCAAACACTGTGGCTGAATCCAGGTTTTCTTATAGAAGAAAGAGGACAACCTCATGCCCTGGCAAATACAGGAAGGTATCCAAAAATCTGTGAGCAAGTTCCACTACAGGGATCAGATGTACCCAGGCTTTCCTTCTCAAAGTCTGAATGTTTGAACATCATCTTTGATAATATTTTATTAATGGAGATCCAAAAATTGATGATAATCCATTGATGCATTAAATACTAGCATTGCTTGAATCCTTAAGCAAGGTTTGGCACCAAAGTAATCCTGAACTACAATGTCTCCCAAAAATTTTGTTCTTTTTACAATAAACTGTGCACTATATTGGAGCCCAAACAGATCTAGTGTCAACTCGTAACTATGAGTATTAATAACGCTTAATAATATTAAACTTGTATATGAATACTGACCTTATTCACAGCTTCCACAAGCATTCTCATTTCCTTCTCAATGTCACTGACAAATTTTATATCCTTCCTGCAAGAACAGCATTCTAGGTTAACAAGGCAAGAGAGTGTATAAAGATAAAATATCTTCATATTTTGTAATACTTTTATGAAAAAAACAAGAACACAACTGACTCAAGCAGAAGCTTCATTCACCTTAAAAGACTGTTATTGTGTCATCACTATTACAAAAATAATTCTCCCCTCTTCAACAACTGGAACCAAGAATAAAATTCTATGACATGGGTTATACTGTCTGACAATACAACTCTACATTTTCAAATGAATCATGTAGATTTTGAAGTTGCCATTTTGGTGTTTTTAAATTACTTGTCATTAATTTATTTAATTACAATATATGATGAGACACAAAAATGGGGATAGGGTAAACAAAGTGGAGCTCTTTTCCAAGACAAAGTTCACTGATTTTGGTCTTCAGCTCCCCTAGCATAACAAATTATTAAGAATTCAAGAAGCAGCATAAGGCTATTTGCAAGCAAATAAAACATTCTTGATGTGAGATACTAAGGATTTGTTTGAAGAATTTTTTATAACTACCTTCATCACAGTACTTCAAGTCTTTCACTTAAGGGCGAACTTTGTGCTCTGTTCTTAAATAAGCAGGTAAACTAACTTTAAAAGTAAGGTTGCTATTTGTTAGGACACCATCCCTATGGGGAAAAAAGGCTACACAAAGATTTCATATCTCAAAACTGCTTAGTAATAAATTAATTCTTCAAAAACCAGGCACTATTCTATACCAACACAGTACTACTTTGTGAATGATGTCAGAATTTAACCAATTAAGAAGTGCCTACCAAAGCAAGTACAACTATCTTTGGTAAATGACCTACCAAAGTTCTGGGTGCTGAAGTCAATGTATCATCAAAAGACCATAAAAATGGTCTCAAACAAATGTGCAAAATGACAACGCTTTATAGCTCAGCTACCAACATCACTTAATCAGATACAATGGACTTAGCCCATCACTAGTAAACAAACCTTCAAGGTTTAGCAAGAATACACAGGCACTGCATGAATCTATGAGAATTCCTTGGTCTTCAGTAAACAGAAGTATAACACTGGGAGAACTGTAAATAGGACCTGAACTGGGTAGAGTTAAAAAGAAAGGGACCTCCAGACACCTATGGTGTGAAAAACAGAGTCAGCTCATGTGGTATGAGGCTTTGGAAAAAATGTTACAGCAACAATTTCAAGTTTAAAAAAACCCCAATCCCCAAACAAAAAACCCCAACTCAACAACAAAAAACCCAAGCAAACCCACTAGGAACACCCAAATTTCAACGTGAAGTGGTCATGGCCGGTAAAACACGTGTATCAACAATCCAGTGAGAGGATGCACAAGTATCTGATATTTAAAAGCATACTACAGAACCAGNAAAAAAAAAAAAAAGCCCTTTAGGAGCCTATAAAACCAGAGATTTTCATGGTCCATACAATGGGGTCTTGCACAGCCAGTGATTAAATAAGAAAATTCTGTTCTGTGTAGCTCCAGGTGGCTAGATACTCCAGATATTCTCTCCTGCTCCAGTAGTTTTAATTCATCAAATAGCAGCCTCAACATCATCAATGTCCAACTGGACATTGATACTTGTGCTGATCTATCCTCCAACTTCATGTCAACAGATCAACCTGAGCATTTGCTTATTCTCTGTATGTATTTCTGAAGCTTCTTAGAAAGGTCAGTGCTGAGGTGTCCAGCCAGTGGATCTGTACCCCCTGATCTGTGCTCAGTTGGTAGTCACCTCCATGCTACAAGATGGATTCCCCTCGGCAGCAGAACATCTCCTCATGTAAAGCTATATGGTGGAGAGACTTCTTTTGACTCCTTATCAGATCCTGACAAACACATCAGCAAGATTAGCATTACCATGCTATTCCTGGTGCCCCCTTCTCCTGTCACTGTCCTACAAAGGAGAAATATTGTCTTGGAAGCCTTACACTTGCTTATCTTCTTCCCATTACCTGGAACTGTAGTGCATTTTGGGAGCTTTAGGGTTCTGTAATTAAAGATTACACCTCAAAATCAGGAGTTCTTACAGCTTTCTCAAGTTTTCTTCATTTTTAGGTATACATTTCTTTCAGCTCTTGACAATGTATCAGCAACACAGATCAATTAATTGCCTAAAGAAGATAATATGGCATTCTAGTAATAACTTTGGCAGCTGCTACCTTCTTGAGGCAGTGACTCTGAATGCACAGGGAGGCAACTGTCATGTTTCTAAATCATTCTAAGGTCCTGTGTATAACTTATACTCTGTAGAAAGCCACAAGTCCTGAAGTCCTGCATTACTGGAGTGATGCGCTCAAGCAAGAATAAATTAATCTGTCAGAAATTATTCAGAATACTGAGCCACCTGAAAAACATACTGTAACAGATATAATATCTGGATCCTGCCATCTTGATGGAAAGCCAAATCTTTTGCTAAGACTACTGAGACAAAAGATCATCAGGAGCAGTCAAGGAAGAAAATTCATAAAGCCATAGATTCACAAATTTCAGATTGCTGCTCTTGCAAACAGAGCTATGTTACCATAAGTAGAAGCTCATTTATCTTTAAAACTAGATAAATGAAATCCAGTAATTCAATGTACAAAGTAATTGACTTGAAGATTAACAAAAACTTTTGCTTTAGCTATGACTCAGTAAGAATAGCCTTGGTGTATTCGTTTACTGTAAATTACCAGTGTAAAGAGGCTACAAAGGAAACACAAGTAAAATCACAGAAAGAATGAGGAGTGTGAAAGCATTAAGACTACTTTTCAAGGTATCTGTTTGACCATCTGCAGTACAGTGCATGATCCTGGTCAGTTCTGTACATGAAAGATGAACACTTGCACTATGGGTAGTGGCTGGCAGAAAGACAAGACAGAATTGTGCTCCAAAAAAACCCAGCAGACTACACACACAATGCAAAATTTTCACCTTCTTATTGTACTGAAAATGTGTGCTGCGTTTTCTGAAGAAGACGAAGAAAACATATTCTACATACAACTATAAAAGTCTTATTACTTATTACTTATAAAAGTCTTATTTACTTATTTTATAAGTAAAATAGCACTTTTAAATGCAAATACTAATAAAACAGTAGCCCCACAATGAAAACATTCAGCTCCTATTTTGCAGTAGGTTCATCAGTTGGAAGTAAAAAAGACATAACTTACTCTAAATTCTGAATGGTTGCTTATGTAAAATTTTCACTTATTTCAAAGTATCAGCAAATCAAATAAAGGATTTTCAAGTAGCAAACATCCTTACAAAATAATAAATTTATGCAGCATTAGAATACTGGAGGAAGAAGAAAACATACTAAGCCGTTCTACAAAACTTAGACCTGGTGAAAACAATGTCATGCCCACAAAAACACACAAGAGTAAAAACTCTTAGATGACACATCAGCTCAACATCTTTTAAAAAAATGTCTGATCCCTTCTTGTCATTCCAGATTACAAAGTATTTATTGGTGTAATGCTTTTGATATTACCTTGATTTCACATTGCCTCATTTTAGGATGTTTCAGTCTAGCAACCCTCTATGCAGTCACACAGGCACAGGCTTTGCTCTGCATCCAACACTTTATTAATTCCATTTCTTTATTTTTAAAATTAATGCAGTAAGGCAAAAAAATAAATGAGACCTGGTAGAAAGAACAGTAGGCTATGAGAGCATATTTCATTACTTAGTCATCCCTTTTGTCTTTGTTTTGAAATGTCTATAAAGAGCACTGAGGTAGAAGTTGGTTCTGAGTAAAAGCAGTAGAGATGTGAGAAGTACAGGTACTGATTCATAGTGAGAACGGTGTAAAATGATGTTACCATTTTAAACCTGGTTCAATTACAGAAAAAAGTAACCTGTCAGACACTTTTTACTTTTCAGGTTCTCATTTGGGACATCTTGAGAAGTACATATCAACTCCTTTGCCTCAACTGCCTTCTAATGCCAAGGCAGCTATTTCTAGAAGAGTAAACAGAACTGCTCTGCATTTCCCATCTTGCTCTCAACACTGTTGACTTATGACACCTGCCACCATTAAAACACATACCTTGCATCTTCTTTTAAAAGGTCACTGTACTTTGGTCCAGAAGAACGGATATTAAAAGGATCAGAATTATCATCTATTTCAAGAGCTTCAGCAAGGCGCCTAAATTTGAGGGTAGGAGGAAAAAACCCAAAATATAACAAAAACATAAGCAAACAAAAAAACCCTCATATAAATCCCCCCAACCTTCTACAGGTGTCATCAAAGAATTAAGTTACAGGTTACTAATACAAATGAATAGCTTGCAATATATATGGTCTGTACATTTGAAACTACTCATTTAGAACTAGAATATTCTAGCAAGATTTCTGATCATTCAATATAGATCTTTATAACAGGAACCATCTTTACATTTATCTGTTCTCTAGGTCATGAAGAAAAAAATTTCTTCTCTACATAGCATTAACTTTCCAAACCTAGACTACTTCTGTCAAAAAAAAAAAGTAAGCAAGTTGATATCCCACCTGTTCCTCTGAAGAGCTAAGCATTCTTCATCACATTGCAACCTGAATTATGAAAGAAAACTAAAATTAGAATCACTGTTGCTCCTCATACTTTTCAAGCTGTAGGTTGTTGGTGTCATATTATCACAGCCTAAAGAAGTAACAAGAGTGTGTGAGAATTTTTTATCATATTAGAACAGAAAGAGCTAAAAATAAACAAACAAGCAATAATCAAAGATCTTTGAGCACCTAATCTCTTCTCTAGGTCTTGAACAGGAGCAGCAGATACCAAGGCTGTACAAGAACTGAGCTTCTGAACTAAATGTTATATCAGTAAATTTTATCATTTGAGAGAAGAATGAAGTTGATAGGAGCAATGAGGGGATGCTCAGCAATGGAAGATGTCACTCCTATGAATCAGAAAAAATTATCAGTCAGGAAAAAGAGCAAGGTTAGACGTGTCTATGGAGGATTACAATGAACCATGAACACCAGTATTCCAACTGAACCCCTAATTTCTAGTCTCAGCAGAGTTATGAATTTCAGTTTTCTGTCTCATCTTTGAAAGGTATTTCATAATTTTATTTTGAGGGATTAAAAAGTTGGAGGAGAATCAGGAATTCCCCAGAACTTCAGTGGCAGTTACAAATTCTTCCTCCAGACTTCATTAGTTAATTAATTTTCTTGACAATAGTTCCTTACATTAAAAAAACCACCAAAACTACAGGGGAAACTGGTTCAAACTGGTTTATTCAGTGGCATGTATTATCTTTGGAGACAAATAGTTCCAAGATCCAGAACTTCTGACTGCTTTCTTGAAGGAGACAGAAGAACACTAACATACTTGCACTCTTAAGATCAACCCAGTACTGTTTAAAGTCATTTACCTGAAGGATTATTTTCTCCTCCACTAAAAGAGGAATGTAGCCAATTTAGAGAAGCTACTCTAGGTCTGATCAAATTTGTCAAGAAAAAATCCCAAGCTTTGATAAGAAATCTAAGGTAAAGTATAAAATATCTACAGACAGAACAGGAAAGTGAAACAAAGAAAGTAAATTCCTACAGCTTGCAGAAAATATTCTGTTACTGTAAATGAATAAAGCAGATTTGTACATTACCTTGAAAATACTGGAGTTTGACAATAAACTCGAAATTTCAGACTAAATATTTTATCTACCATTTCTTTTCCCCCTGCCCCAGTATTTGGTAGACAAAGAGAGAAGAGAGAATACTTCCTCTCACAGTCCTTGAGTTCTCATTAGCCTCGCAGGCGCAGGGCAGGGCTTTCCTCTGGAGAGCTGCAGGGTGATTAGAAGAGCACTGAGCAGGTGGGTTCCCAGTTCTCCTTAGCCAGGCAGGCACAGGACAGGGCTTTCCCCCTGCAAGCCGTGGGATGATTAAAAGAGGGCTCTAAGGAGCATGGCGAACAGGAGCAGGCAAAAGGGGTGTAGAAGGGCAGGGCAAGCAGGCAGGGTTGCAGTTTTCCTCCTGCTAGCAGAGTTTTTAGTTTGTTCTTTGTTATGTTTCTGTTGGTTGGTCTTGGTTTTTTTTCTTAGTAATGGTTTTTACACAATCAAAACTTGCAGTTAGTACAGCTGTATGTAACCAAACAGAACCCTCTTAAAAGGATGCATCTGTCCACACCCCTTACTGTGTGGAGTGTTTGAGCTTATGAGTGGTACTAGGCATTGAAGAAGAAGCCTGCCTGTGGTGTGAACAGGTGAATGATCTCCTTTTGCTGGTGGCTGAGCTTAGGGAGGAAGTTAAAAGACTGTGGAGTATTAGAGAAAGTGAAAAGGAAATAGATTGGTAGAGTTCTGCTGTTCCATCCTTGAGGGAGGCACAGCCGGAGTCAGAGGACTCCCATGACTCCCACTGTCAGGGAATAGGAGGACACCTGGTGGATGATGGGGAGTGGAAATGGGTCCCTACTTGGGGAGGTAACAGAAATTCCTCCCTACCCCCATCACATGCCCAGGTGCCACTTCAGAATAGGTATGAGGCTCTGGATCTAGAGGGTCAGCCAGATGACGTAGAAGAAAATTATCTGCCCAGAAGGCCTCCCAGTTAAGCCTGTTCTACAATCCATTCAGATGGATCACCACCTCTAACATTAACAAAAAAAAAAAGGTAGTTGTAGTGGGTGACTCCCTTCTGAGGGGAACAGAGGACCTCATATGTCAACCGGACCCATCCCACAGGGCCCAGGTACAGGATATTACTGAGAGACTCCCTGGGCTGATTCAGCCCTCTTATTATTACCCACTGCTGATACTCCAGGTTGGCAGTGATGAGATTGAAAAGAGGAGTGTCAGGGAAATTAAAAGGGACTTCAGGGCACTGGGTCAAGTGGTTGATAGGGAAGAAGCACAGGTAGTGTTCTGCTCAGTCCCTTTGGTGGCAGTGAAGAACAGTGAAAGGAACAGGAGAGCCCACATTGTGAACAAGTGGCTCAAGGGTTGGTGTCATCAGCAGAATTTTGATTTCTTTGATCAGTGGGCAACTTTTGTGGCACCTCGCCTGCTGGAACTGGATGGGCTCCATCTCTTTGTTAAGGGTACAAGGATTTTAGCTCATGAACTGGCAGACCTCATTGAGAGGGCTTTAAACTAGGTTTGAAGGGGGAAGGGGATGTAGCTGGGCTGTCTGGAAGCAGGCCCAAGGGTGGCAAGCCTGAGTTAGGGGTGAAATCAGTAGCCCAGCTGAGGCACATATAAACTATTGCATGCAGCATAGGTAACAAACAAGAAGAGCTGGAAGCCATGGTACAGCAAGAAAGCTATGATATAGTTGCCATCACAGAAACACTGTGGGACAACTCACACAACTGGAGCGCTGCACTGGATGGTTACAGGCTCTTTCAGAAGAGACAGGAAAGGGAGAACAGGTGAAGGCGTGGCCCTTTATATTAGGGAGGCTTTTGATCCCATGGGTATTGAAACTAATGATGATGAAGTTGAATGCCTATGGGTAAGAATTAAGGGAAAGGCCAACAAGGCTGACATCCTACTGGGAGTCTGTTATCGTCCACCCAACCAGGAAGAAGAGGTGGACAACTTATTCTATAAACAGCTGGAGAATGTTTCAGGATCACCAGCCCTTGTTCTTGTAGGTGACTTCAACCTACCAGACATCTGCTGGGAACTTAATACAGCAGAAAAGAGGCAGTCCAGGAAGTTTTTAGAGTGCGTGGAGGACAACTTTTTGTTGTAGCTGGTGAGTAAGCCCACCAAGGGAGTGACTATGTTAGATGTGTTGTTTGCAAACAGAGATGGGCTGGTGGGAGATGACCCAAATGGTTGAAGGCCATTTGGGGCACAGTGATCATGAAATTACAGAGTTCTTGATATTTGGTGAAATCAGGAGGATTTCAATAAGACTTTTACATTGGACTTCCAGAGGGCGGAGTTTGGCCTATTTAGGAGACTTATTCAGAGAGTACCTTGGGAAGCAACCCTTAAAAACAAAGGAGTTCAGGAAAGGTGGGCGTGCTTCAAAACAGAGATCTTGAATGCAGAAGAACAGACTGTTCCTGTGTGCCAAAAGATAAGATGACGAGGCAAATGTTCAGCCTGGATGGACAATGAGGTTTTGAACAGACTTAGGAATAAAAAGAGGATGTATCATCTTTGCAATGAGGGTCAGGTCTCTCAGAAAGTATTTAAGGGGGTTGCTAGGGCATGTAGGAAAAAAATTAGGGAGGCCAAAACTCAGTTTGAACTTAATTTGGCAACTTTTGTAAAGGATAATAAAAAATGTTTTTACAAATATACTAACGGCAAAAGGAAGGCTAAGACCAACTTTTGTTCTCTACTGGATGAACTTAGTAACTGCAGATGAGGAGAAGGTGGAATTACTTAACGCCTTCTTTACTTCAGTCTTTAGTGGGAAGATGGCTTGTACTCAGGACAACTGTCCTTCTGGGTTGGTAGATGGTATCAGGGAGCAGAATAGCCCCCCTGTTATCCAGGAGGAGGCAGTCAGAGAACTGCTGAGACACTAGGATTTTCATAAATTTACAGGACCAGATGGGATCCATCCCAGGATGATGAGGGAGCTGGCAGGTGAGCTTGCGAAGCTGTTCTCCATTATTTACCAACAGTCGTGGCTCACTGGTGAGGTTCCAGACAAATGGAAGTGGGCTAGTGTGACACCCATTTACAAAAAGAGTGGGAAGGAGGATCCTGGTAATTACAGGCCAGTTAGCTTGACCTCAGTACCCAGCAGGGTGATGGAGCAGTTTATACTGAGTGTCATCAAGCAGCACTTACAGGATGGCCAGGGTATCTATCAGACCTAGCCACCATAGGTTTAGGAGGGGTAGGTCGTGTTTGACTAACCTGGTCTCTTTTTATGACCAGGTCACCCATCTGGTGGATGCGGGAAAGGCTGTGGATGTTGGCTATTTGAACTTCAGCAAGGCCTTTGACACTGTCTCCCACAGCATACTCCTGGAAAAGCTGGCAGCCCACGGGCTGGGACAAGAGCATTCTTGCTGGGTTAAGAACTGGCTGGATGGCTGGGCCCAGAAAGTGGTGGTGAATGGTACTGCATCCAGCTGGCAGTCAGTCACAAGTGCTGTCCCTCAGAACTTTGCTGGGGCCAGTTCTGTTCAATATTTTTACTGACAACATGGATGAGGGTATTGAGTCTTCCACTGGTAAATTTGCAGGCAATACTAAGCTGGGGGCGTGTGTCAATCTGTTGGAAGGCAGGAGGGCTCTGCAGAGAGATCTGGAATGGTTGGATGGATAGATGGGCAGAGTCCAGTAAGATGACCTTTAGAAAGTCCAGGTGCAGAATCCTGCATTTTGGCCACAATAATCCCCTGCAACATTATAGGCTGGGGACAATGTGGCTGGACAATGCCCAGGCGTAAAGGGACCTGGGGGTACTGGTCGACAGCTGACTGAATATGAGCCAGCAGCGTGCCCTGGTGGCCAAAAAAACCAATGGCATCTGGCCTGTATCAGGAATAGTATGGCCAGCAGGAGCAGGGAGGTCATCCTTCCCCTATACTCAGCACTGGTGAGGCTGCACCTTGAGTATTCTCTCTCCAGTTCTGGGCCCCTCACTTTAGGAAGGATGTTGAGATGCTTGAGCATATCCAGAGAAGAGCAACAAGGCTGGGGAGGGGCTTGGAACAGAAGCCCTATAAGGAACAACTGAGGGAGCTGGGGTTGTTTAGCCTGGAGAAAAGGACACTCAAGAGGTGACCTTATCGCTCTCTACAACTTCCTGAAATGTGGTTGTAGTCAGGTGGGGGTTGGTCTCTTTCTCCAGGCAGCAACTGACAGAACAGGAGGACACAGTCTTAAGCTGTGCCAACAGAAATATAGTTTGGATATTAGGAAAAAGTTTCTTATGGAAAGAGTGATAAAGTACTGGAATAGTCTGCCCACAGAGGTGGTGGAGTCACCATCCCTGGATGTGTTTAAAAAAAGACTGTATGGGGCACTCGATGCCATGGTTTAGTTGAGGTGGTAGGGCATGGGTTGGACTTGATGATCTTGAAGGTCTCTTCCAACCTAGTGATTCTGCGAATAAAGGCTACCTACCACAGTTTAGGTGTGATATTAGGAACGACTTGTACAAAGAAAAGCCATCTCTGGTAATTTCAACTGTTCAAGGAAAGGGCAGCGTGTGTCCACACAGAAAGATATGTGTTAGTGACTACAACACAAAAGCAAAAGTTCTTAAGTATGCTGGCACTAGCTTTTGGTAGAGGAAATCATGAAGCAATTATATGGGAAATGTCATTATTTTGACTTTACACAATATAAAGGAACATTAGATTTTAACACACATAATAGACTGACTCTGAAATAATCAAATGCAATATAAGAAAAGAAGACGTGGTAATAAAAATAAACTAAAGCCAGAGATTAGGGACTTCAAAGGCAAAGACTTCAGTAAGTCAAGTTTCTGACAGAAGGATGCTGGAGAAAGTTGACAACTTCATAAAGAAATTATACTGAAAGTAAAGGGACAAGCTGTTTCAATCCTGGGGAACATCAGGAAAACTTATGTCACAAAATTAAAATCAGGTTTGTGGTGCCAGCCCCGATGACAACACCAAAGCACCAATCAAACTGAAATACAAACATGAAAAATTCTAAAACAGGTAATACAAAAATATTGTAAATAGTAGGATGATGACTAGGAGAAAATATGGCTTATCAATAATCCAGAAAGGAACACCGGATTGCTGAAGCAGAAGATAAAATCTATTGCCCTGTCTAGAAATCTGAAAAAAATCCAGAGGAACTCCAATGCGTTGGCAGAGTAGGAAAAAAACTTCTGAAACCACATTTGTATTTTTCCACACTTAATTATAACAATCAACCATATAATGACAGAGAACTCATTCTACATGAAAGAAAAACCATGAACCACCACAGAACTACAAAATACTCCTTAAGCATATTGCTAAAGTACAGTCAGATTAGTATTACAGCTGGCATTTTTACCACCATATTAACATATTTTGCATGTCACCTATGCTTCAGGTACACACAAAGGCTTCAAATATGTTACTACATGTATCTTCTTACCTGGCCTGCTTCATTTCCTTCTTTGTAATAAGCCTACTGATTTCCACTGAATCCCCAAGCTGTAGATCTGTTAGCTTAGTTGCTATAGATATAGCAGCTATTCTGAAAAAGAGAGTGGTAGATTTCATTTAAGGCAACACATAAACTTCTGAAAAGGTATATAAGGGTGCAGATTTAACCTCTAGGTGGAAGAAGTAAGACAGACTGATCATTTTCTCATTACACTGGAACTCTAGCTCTGCATCACCAAGTTTTAGGAGTCTAATCTAGTTACATAAATCAAGAATCCACTCTCATCTCCCTCAACTAGGAGTAACACTAACAAATGGACATGTTTCTTACGCAAGTTGAAATAATGCAAGGTAAATACTCTTTCTCCTCACTTGCTAATTATACAAACTACAGCTGACCATGTAGCTTTAACTATAATTTTATCTGATTCTTCCCTGTGTGCAACTAAAATCTATAAAGTGAATTTATAAAGTACTTAGAAATTTGTTTGGAAAATACGGTTAACACAATCCACAAGGAAAGGACAAAATGCCTACCAAGATCATTACTATTTTCCTTATAAAGATTCTTCCTAATTCCCTTAAATAACAAGTACTCCCAGTTTCTTTGCTTGCTAAAATTTGTATAACTAAAATATACAGGAATTTTTAATGGAAATATCCCACATAATTTTCAAACAAACTCCTAAAAATGAAACATTGTATCCTCTTGAATTAGCTTTCTGTTACACTAAAATAAAAGGATATGTTTGTTTCTGTGTGCTTATCTCTTTATGTTTTTCATCACATTCAAAGAACCAACCATCTATTAGGAAGGAGGCTAATCATACTATATTAAAAAATCACTTAGAGGCACTCCATATTAATCAGCTGATGCTAAAGTCTAGGTAATGCGACATTAGATGATATGACATCATTTGTGCCATATGTACAGATACAGCCACACAGGTATTTCCTGTTCCCTTGGGCATTCTTTCACCAACATTCACTGACAAAGCCCAAAGGTGTTTTATCATCTCTCTGAAATTTCTGAGAAAACTTGGATATTGCCCTAATTTGCTGACATTTACTTTGTTGCTTTTTTTTTTTTTTTTTTTTTGGGGGTTTTTTTTTTTTTTTTTTTTTTTGTTTTTTTTTTTTTTGTTTGGGGTTTTTTGGTTTTTTTAATATGGTTTTTGTTATTGTTGTTTTGGTTTGGTGATAGGTAGTCAAAATGGCAAACTTATCTCCACAAAATTAGAATAATCTTTCAGGAACCTGAACTGCTGGAGTTATCAAACTTAGCTGGCACGTTACTATCACAAGTCAAGAGTAATTTGTAAGCACATATGAATACATTTTAACTGGTACAAACACCTGCCTTACACAGAAGTGTTTCCCTTCCTCTAGATTTGGGCTCTGATCAGAGAAATAAATACATATGTATTCACCTTACACATGCAAAAACTCTCATTGGCTTCAAAGAACCATTTTCCTTGCATGAATATTTAGGCAGTGCCTGAGCTATAAAACAGCAGAGAAATAAGAGCCTTCAAAAATCTGGACTTGTATGCTATCTTCTGAACTTATCATTAATGACAAGCATTTGTCAGTTTAAATTGGTATTTCAGCGTTGAGCCAGTCTTCTGATTTGTATTCATAGTGATGAAAATACCAAAAATACCAAACTTATGTACATGTATCTTGCATTCAACTTAGTATTGACTACAACTGTTCTTGACTGTTTCTAATTAGCACATTTTTCTCCTTGTTTTCATTAGGTAATATTAAGTACCTAAGCTAAACTATTTTCTGTCAGAACTTGAATATGGACAGTGTTCAGCAGAAACCAAACAGCATACCCTAAGCTGGGCTAGGATAAAAAAAAAGGCCCTCAGATACCAGTTCCAAATGAAACCATCATTAAGAAACTTTCTTTGAAAGACAGGAACAATCTCAGACTTTGGTTACCTAACAAGTAGGATACAGAGCAAAACTCTGATCACATACCAACTCTTTAGACTAACTTTTTTTACTCCCTTTCAGTCACAGGCTCAGAGTAAGATTTTTTAAATTATTATTATTACTGTTTTGCTATATTCATTTCAAAAGTTCCAAAGCCCCATTTTTCTTCTTTTCCTTGTCCATTCCTTGCTCTCTCTCCTATGAGAGAGAAAATTAAGTTTAGACACAGGATCTGGAGATTGTTGCAATAAATACAGTTGGGTAGGGCTCAGTTTGCATATTAAAACCGAAGATTTAGATGCCAAAGCTCTCCTGCCTAAATTCAGCTATTTCAGAATTGCTTTAAATCACTCTTCAGCATCCATCATCTCTACTGACCTAGTTCCATCATACATGATTGGAAACTCGCACAGCAAGTCACACATAGACTGCAATCAGCTACATTCAGGATCCTGAACCTGGACTCGACAAATTCGTCTGTACCTAATTGCTCTGTATGGGTAGAATAGAGCTCCACATATGGAAGAGTCAACAAACCACCACATACCACCACAGTTAGACTAACAACAGCAAAAAAAGGAATGAGTTCTAATACAGCATAGCTGGTACAAAAGCTCAGGCAAATACCAACCCCCCGCAAAACTACCACAAGTCAAAGTACAAAGAAGACAAAAAGTTTGTGAACTAAATATATTTAGTCAAGTCTGAAATTTAATCAAACTGTGAAGCAGCAGGTCCAGTAAGGAACCGAAAAAATTATTACTCTACCAACCTTTGATATGTATTAGATGCTTCAGAGCATATCATACTCTCCGTTCTTCTTCCACATTCACACTGAAGATCAACCTGCCATATCACATAAGTGAGAAGCTTTTTAAAGTTTTGTCTTTTTACAGCCATGGAGGGGTGTGAAGGATATAAACTTATTCATTTTAGAAGGCCCATTTTAGTGGAATAATGGCTAACTAAAAGTGATGAATAGTTTTATTTTTAAAAAATCAGTATTTTAGGTTTACAGAAAAAATGTTACACTATCAGTACACAAACATGTCACAACTGTTACTGGCTGATAATTAAGCCATATAATTCACCTGTGACTTTGCAGTGAGTTTTCTTTAGGTATCTAACCTTTGCACAGCAGGATGTTGCTGGACAGCGTGAAGAAGGATGACATGGAGCCATACATGGATGATTGCAATATAGCCTTGGAATATTACATGGCTGTTTACACTCTTCATCTATAAGACATTCTCCTTTATGACAGATTCTTTTACATTTGTGCATTCCACATTTTAACATTTGATTGCAGCGAAGTCCACAGGAAATGTCAGTGAGATGACAAGGAATATTACTTCGCAGCTGAAAGAGGAAAGGAAGAAGACGACAACTAACAGTAAAAATTATCAATGGAAATCTCAAAGTGCTTTTACTGTTCCAATGTTACTTCATTGGCACTGTCCACATAAGAATCTTAATACTGAAAGATCTCAGGTCAAAGAATGAGTTTTGTTTTATACTGTAGTCCAATACAGCAGTTGGTTTGCATGCATATGGAATAAAATACATACTTCTCCAATTTAATCACAATAAACTCCAACTCCATTAACATATTCCATTTCAAAGACAACATAAAAATCTAAGCCTACAGTCCTAAAAAATTGTTTAGTATTCAAAAACATTAATTGTCCAGACTTACTTCATGCTTGCCCATACACCATTTCTGCATGAGATAGGTACAGGGGGGACATTTCTCCTCACTATGACATGAATGGTACACTGCAGTAACAGAAATATAAAAGTTGTAACAGTTTTATTAACATACTGCAGTTGAATGCATTAAAGGAGACAGTAAAGACTATTAAGCATGAGAGTGCAAAACTACATAATTTATGGGAAGCATTTATTTATGCATCACAAAAGAGTAATGTACTCTTTAAAAATTATGATGCCAAGTGTTTATGTGAATATTCTCTATACACTCTAAATTAAATAGCAGGTCATTTTCTATCTTGTGAGTAGGGTTATACTCTCAGGCAAAATTTGTCAGAAACTGTTTGACCCATGATATTTATTTTGTGATTAGCCAATGAATTTCCAAGGAACATAGAAACTAACTGTTCCATATATTATCCTACTGTTTCAATAGAGCACTTGAGTTTTGGAATACAGCATTTAATGTGTTGTGACTAATAAGAAAAAATGCCAGTGTTTTTAACAGTGAGAAGTACCACTAGTAGTATTCATTAAAAGTTTTTAGCTGGTTGGCTTGAATATATATTTTCAAATAGACCTATGTACACTTTTCTACATTTTGATTAAAAGAACCCCAAATTTAAAAAAAAAACAAACAAAAAGCACCACACAACAAAACCAACCAAACAAAAACAAATAAAAAAAAAAAAAACCAAAAAAACCCAGTCAAAACTGAATGGCATGACTTACCTGGATGATCACAGTCATGTGGCCTGCTGCATGTTTTTTTACACTCTGGTGGCTGAGTGCCACAGGGAACAGGGGGGTAAATAACAGATTCACCACAATAACAAGTTAACTCGTCAAAACCTGAAAAAAAATCAAATATATCCTAATGACTACATCTATTTGCATGTTTCCTCTATGAGAAATCTTTACGTAACATGCAAATGTTTTATTCCAGTTTTGTTTTTTACTATTAAGCGCTAATATTTGAAATTAGTGAATTTATTAGCTTCTGTGGCTCCTACAAGAAAACTAGACTATGATGACTTGGTTAGGAATTAAGCTTTGCTTTTAGAGCAGTTCTTTCACATCAATATTTTGAACCAGAGCAAGGAAAATGTTCATGTCAAGTTGAAAGCTTTGCTGTTCTACCTTTGATTTAAAAAGGGGAAGTATCTCTTGAATTCCCTTCCAGAAGGCCCATAATCGAAATTTTGTGCTCCAAATTTCCTGACATCACTTTCAGACCAGTGTTTAGATTTTGTCATTTTGTCAAGCCCTGCATATAGTACTATAAAGGTTCCAAAGAAAATTACCAAAAGACAACAGGTCTTCTTTATGGTATTTATTCTTACATGGATCCTCATAAGCATCTTAAGAATGTGTCCAAATACTTCAAACCCAGCTTTGTATGTTTTGAAAGTTCTCTGTCTCAGGCAGTATCCATTTTATTCTGAGGGCATTTTTTATCTTCCGTGTTTGGGAAACAAGTTCAAAACTCCTATAAGATCCAAATCTCAGTAATAAACAAAGTAATAGAAGTACTTACATACACCACCCCAATGAAAACACTGCACAAAAATTAATACAATTCACTGCTTTTTTCAGACTATATAAAAACTGGCAAATTGACTGGAATGCAAACTACAGTTCAAACAGATAGATGCTTAGAAAAACAGAACACTAAGAAAACATTTGACACCTTACAGAAGGAGATCTGAGAACAAAAAGAGAATATCATTGTTCTATAGGCAAATAAGGAGGTAGTAGAAAACAACAGTAAATGGTGGAGGAGGTAAGAGCATAAAGGGGCAACAAAAATACAAACCAACAATTCTAATCTGAAGGAGTGTGTTAAGGGAGCTTCAGAATTCAGCAAGTTCTCTAACTCTGGAATCACAGCATTCTTCCTTCCTAGTCTACCAAAGCAAAACCTGTTGAACTCCCAAATGTTCCTACTCTCCCACTTCTATAGATATTGATGGCTGCTAGATCAATATGCAGGTCCAGCCTAGGGCAGGACTGAACACACATTCCAGAGAGACGAGACACACAATGCATACATGGCAATAACATGATCAGATACACAGACTAACACAAAGCCAACCGAATTACAAGATTCAAGTAAAGAGGAATACCCATAGCTAAGTCCTCTTCCTTCTCTTCAGCTCATCAGGACTGAAGCTTATTAGTGAAGACACACACATAGACACAATTCACTCCAAATTCACATGCACACCACATTCATGAATCTGAAATACTAGCACAGGCTGTCTAATATCCATGCCTGGACAGACTCCTTTTCCAGGCACTGGCTGAAACCCTGGGTATTTCCAGAGGCAGATCTCCTCCTACTAGCTATTCAATCCAGCTTTGAAGCAAACTTGTTAAGAAAGTTGCACACAAACCCTCATCCTTCCATGTGCTGGCACCCAGTTCAAGAGGTCCTTATAACTTATGATCCCATTCTCCAGCTGTTCGCACACAGGATACATCAATCTGGTTTCTCAGTTGCTAACATAAAGACTATGTGCTCCCATGATGTGCAGCCAAGCCTCCAGCTGCTGGCACTCAAGAACACACTCTCACACACTGAACAGAGAATGAGACTATACTGCAAGATATTAAATCTTAACTGTGACAGGATAAACACTGGACATGAGGTTGTTGGGGGTTGGATCTGTTTCTTTTGTGTTTGTGGAATTTTTTCCTGGTGGTTTGCTAGGTAACTGATGGCTGGGTACTTTATGGATACTTGACTTAAACAAAGGAGGCAGCAGGTTTCTCCGGGTGGAACAGCAGTGAACGGCAGTTTGGTCCGAGGACACCGCTCCGAAAGGACTGGAGTACCAGGGGACCCTGCTTGTTTTCTCTCTCCCCACTGGATTTCTCTCCAGAGGAAGACTGAACACATTTTTCGTCACCATCAGACTTTCCTACAGGACTATTTCCACTTCACAGAACTGCATTTACTGCTCAAGGAGGATTTCATCTGGACTGCTTTCACCACCCTGATACCCAGGGTGTCAGGTCACATCCCTGCCTCTGTCAGGGCATTTTCTGAGGTTTTGTTGTTTCTTTGTTTTTGCTTGTCTCTTAGTGCTATTACATTTGTATTTGTCTTTGCTTTGTCTAATATTCCTAGTAAAGAACTGTTATTCCCACTCCCAAATCTTTGCCTGAGAGCCTCCAATTGCAAAATTATAATAATCTGAGGGAGGGGGTTCACATTCTCTATTCAAAGGGAGATTCCAGCTTTTGCTGGCAGGTACCTGTCTTTCAAACCAAGACAGAGGTGCACAGATCTCTATCAGATAAGTAAGTTGACCAACAGCTTAATTTGTGCAAATGGTGTCTATTTTGCCTTCACTCCATCTGTCCATGCATCCACTTTGATTCCTCCCAAATAATCTAACAAAATAATTATTTCCCCATTAAAGTGACTTGAAGCTGGCTGGTTGCCCTGCACCCACCAAAGCTGCTCTATCACTCCCATCCACAGGCAACGGAAAGAAAATACAATGACTTGAGATAAGGACCAGGAGAGGTCACTCACCAAATACCACAATGGGCAAAACACAGATACCACTTGGCCATACTGACTGAGTTTATTTCTAATAAAATCAGAGCAGCATACTGAGAAGTAAAATAAATCTTAAAAACACTTCTCCCCCACCCCTCTGTCTTTCCCAGGCTCCACCTCCTGCCCCCTAGTGCTGCAGGGGTCAGGGAATGGGGGCAGTTGATCACACATTTTTCCTGTTGCTGCTCAGGGAGAAGAGTCCTTCCCTGCTACAAAGCTGGGTCCCTCCCATGGGGAGCTCTCCATGAACTTCTCTAACAGGAGTCTGTCCTGCATACAACAGCTCTCCACAAACTGCTCTAGCGTAGGTCACTGTTCCAAAGGATGCAGTCCTTCAGGCAAAACCTGGTCGATTGTAGGTTCCCCCTGAGTCACATGTCCTACCAGGAAACCTGCTCTTGTGCGAGCTTTGCTCTCCACAGGTCTGCAGATCCCTGCCAGGAGCTTGTTTCAGCACAGGACTCCCACCAGTTCACAGACTCTTTCAGGCATCCACCTGCTCCAGTGTGGGGTCCCTCTGTCCGCTGCAGGCGGATCTCTGTACCCCTGTTGACCTTCATGGGCTGCAACTGCTTCACCATGGTCTTCCCCAATAGTTGCTCTGCTTCAGCACCTGAGCACCTCCTCCCCCTCCTTTTTCACTGATCTTAAGTGTCTGCATAGTTGCCTCCTCTCTGGCTGCAATTACATCTGTTCAATATTTTTTTTTACTTCTTAAATACATTATCACAGAGGTGTTACTGTTATTCCTCATCGGCTTGACCTTGGCCAGTGGTGGATCCATCTTAGAACCAGCTAGCGTTGACTCCACTTCTTGTTTCCAAACCCTGGAAGCAAATCCAGTACAGCCACTGGCCCCTCAAGCTACATCTGTACCCAAATCTGCTACTTCTGCTATTATTACTGTGGTTATACCAGCATCACAACTACCTGCTGGCCTTGAGAAATTCCACTCTCGAAAAGGTTCCCTATAACTTGCTCGTCCAATTACGTGTGAAGCTCAGACATCTCTCACCCATTCTGGTGAAGAACAGATGTGAAATTTCCCATCTGAAACTTCTTTCAGCTTTTCAATGATTTTTGCTATGCTCAGAAATTTCTCAAGTGTGGTTATTTCTTATGATCTGTTCCATAAGGAAAATCTCAGGCCAGATCCTACTCATTTGCCCGTATATTTTGAAGTACAGCAGTTAGTAAAAAACCTGCAATTTTTGTCTAAGGAGACTAAATTACAATAAATTACAGCAAATAAAAATGCTAGGGAGAACAAAATGTTATGGATTAGAAGAAAGAAGTAGAAAGCAAAAGCAGAAAATATTCAGAATGTCCATGGAAAGGAATGTCCTGTGGAAAGGAAGCATGGGAAAGAGTAGCGCTTTATTGTCCCTCACTACAGGTCTTGAAACAACCTATAACACTATATGCTTCAAATCTAAAATCTTCCTTAGTCCAGGAAGATGAAAAACTTAGACACCAAGGCCTTTGGAAGACCTGAATGTCAGACAGCTACACTGGTCGCTTGCTATTGAAGAGAAATGATAAGTGAAGAATCTTATAATGAGAAGTCCCTTAGTTGCACTAATCAGGATAATGGGGACAGAGTGCAGAGAGCTCTGATCCAAAGGGCAGAAATACAGTATCTGAAAACTTTTTTTTTTTTTTAATGCACTGTCTCTAATGCTGACATTACTTATTTTCCACAAGAGACATATTGCTGCCTTGAAGTAGACTGTGTATACATAAAGAGACCCGGCACAAGAAAAGAACTACACTTATCAGCACTGAGGAAATTACACTGGAAAAGTAAAGAACCCGGGAAGCACATAGAGGTGTAGATGCACTCTAGTACTGCACCTTGATATCAGCCCTCACTATTCTTAGCAAAAGCAGTAATGGAGATGAAAGCAGGGGCAAGAAATCCAATCTAATGAGTAGACAAATGACTTACAGCTGACCCTACCATGGCATTTGATACCATGGCTGATATAAACCACCTGCAAAGTGCTGGCTAGACAGGTGAATCAAAGTCAAGAATGGCCCTTAGAGTGCTTAAGAAGGACTCACCATCAACTACAGGGTCAGAATCATATAGACTCATACAATGTATGCCTGTGTAATCTCAACAAGCAACATCCAGAGAAAGCAGGTAAGATATCTTTAAAGATACTGCTTAGTTGATTTACATCAGGACAGATTCAAATGGGAAACTTCAGGGGCACAGAGGTTTAAGCCAAATTACCATAATAATCTGGTTCCTGAAGTACGTAACTGCTTTTCCTGTATTCAGAAAAAAAATCAGCATGGAAGATTGACCTCT
Organism: Peucedramus taeniatus; assembly: GCA_013400575.1. Taxonomy (NCBI): domain Eukaryota; kingdom Metazoa; phylum Chordata; class Aves; order Passeriformes; family Fringillidae; genus Peucedramus; species Peucedramus taeniatus. Next base: position 8,275 of record WBNO01029063.1, on the reverse strand, counting down.
AGATTTTACCACATTCAACAGTGGAGCAATTTATAATGGAGGCATCCCATTTAACAATGGAGGCAATCCTTAGGTCTCCTTTAATCTGAGAGTGAAATACAATCCTCAAAAATATTGCAGCAATGTGGATAAGTTTAATGACCTTAAATATTAAACCCACAGAATTGAGTGAAGAAAAACAACTGCTCAGAAAAATCCATGCATTCTGACTCAACTAGACCAGAAGCTACTAACAAGACCTCTGAGACACTAAGATTACTATTTTGCTTTGTCAAGGGAAATGTTTGGACACAGAAATATTTTTCTAATAAGAGATGCAGTCAACCCACACATCATATTCATAAGCTATTAAGACAGACTACAACGCTGTTTCAAGCACACTGAGCTTCAGAGGCTCCAGCACCTTCTCTTTCTCAGGATATTTCCATGAAAAGATGGTCTCTATAAAATGGAGGTCTTTTACTATGTCCATGTGCATATAATACAGGAGAGACACATGTGCTACTGCAGCAAAGGCACTTCAAGCTATAAACAGTATCCTTACAATCTACATCACCTGTCTTTCTCCTTTTCACCAGTGTGAAGTAGATCATATTAAATGCCCGGAGTTAGACAGAGATATTAATGTATTCCTAGAATAAATGACAGTTAAGTATTTTTGCACATAACTCACTTGTTTGCCAGCATGTTTGACAACTGCCGCGATGGCAGGGTTCTTCACATCTATGAAGCCCACAGTTGAGTTTACGACCACAAACCAAAGAGCACTTATGTTCTGTGTCCTAAGAGATGGCAAAAGAGAAAAAGCAGAATTGAACTATAAGCCCTATGGGTTAGTTTTTCCTCTTTGAGGTTCCAATCTACTTCTAATAATAGACTGACAAAACTGTATAGTGCAAAAAATAGCTTAGGCCAAATCTATACAGTTTTCCCATCACTGTATGGATACACAATTTTTAATGCAGATTCTCTTAAGACTTCTGTTACAGACACAGCTACAAGGTTTATGCTTCTTCTATTAAGTCATATGCTTTCCCTCTCCATTCTCCCTGGAATCACTGCATTGACAAAAAGCACCTTTACACTGATTTAACTGTATTTAGGCTGAAATGCAGCTTTAGATTTATAATGATACCTATAAAACAAAACTTGCAAAAATAAATGTGCACACACAAACTTTGTGAGCATAGCCAACACAGCAAATAGAGAATGAAGATGCACAAAAATGGAAAGATAAAAAAAAAAAACTGTTAACATCACAACCAAAATTAAACACACATCACATCAAACAATTTTATAAAACCACATGTACACTTACCACACAGCAAACTTCATTACACTTGTGTCGTCCACATGATCTCTTCTTGTTGCATCGCTTGTCACACATGAATGTAATAGCAGCTATTAAAAAAAAATAGCCCCCCAAATTCCTAACTTTTAGGTCTTTGCATATGCTGAGAATAAAACATGCAATCACAGTATTATGCTAAGGCTGTTGCAGGGCATGGTCCAGGAGAGACTAATATACAGGGTAAGCCCGCAGGCAAATTTTTAAATTACTTGCTCTCCCTCACAATTATCCCCATGTGGGCACTTGCCTTTCTTTAAAGAAACCCTTATTCAAAAGGATTTTGGAAAGAAGAATACATGAAGCTAGTTAATTTCCCCTTAACCTTCACACCATAAACTCCACACAACAGAACAAAGAAAACAGGATATTCTGATACACGGAAGTACCATGAACATCCAATTTAAGACTGTTTAAATTGGTGGGGCAGTTAAAAGTCAGCTAAAAACAACTACTGCTCATGAAACTACGGCTAGCAAAGAACATCCTTATTACCATAAACAGGTAACAAAAGGGAATCACTTCTGGATTCCAGAAGAGCAAAGTCTTCACAGACAAAAGGTCAAATTAGAAAATATGCATGTTATTCCCTTATGTATCTTCTAAATAAATACCTCAGTGGATAGGGGTCAATGAAGTAAAGATTTCACTGAGGGGAATTTTGAGACGTTACATCCAGAATACCAAGAAGCATCAAATGGGAACTTTCTGCCATGGTCAGATGCAAAGACCAGCTGCAAATGCAAAGATCACCACCATACAATGTGAACTAGAATCAAAGCTTCCCCAGAAACACAGGCATCAGAGCAAAACTGTTGCACTGAATCTGAGCTGTGCATGTTGACCAAAAGTTATACAGGATGATGGAGAAGGATGGCAAACTATTGAATATGGCAGGTGGCATAAGAAACTGTTCAAAATAAAACAGACATTGTATGAAATCTTTGAGATCAAATGTGAAGAAGTCCTTTCTTATGTAAAAGATGAAAGAAAACTAAAGACGTTTATATTTCAAACCTTTTCCGAAACATAGCAGCGTGACCAGTACCATGACAAGCAGCAGAAATTATCAACTTGGCATGGAAGCATGGATAAAAGATGCAGTACAGATCAGCTATTTGCCAACTTTGTCAATCAAACCCCAAATTATTATGAGCTGTGATAATTTTTAAACAATTTATATATGTATCATTATCTTGTACCTTTATTTCTGAGAAGAGCACATGGGATTTCCTAGGAAACAAACAAGCAGCCATTAGATTAAAATAAATGAAACAATTGAAACATACTTATCTAGAAAACACTTGGTCACATGAAAGAAGAAGCACACTCTGTTTCCAAATGTATAACACATCTGTACAAAAAAGTGAAATAAAAACTGGGAAAAAAAATCCTCAAATCTTTTAAGACCATACTTGTTCCTTACAGATTCAATAATAATTTTTAAAAAGTGTAGTTTTGTATTCTCCACTTAATTCAGCAGAATTAAATGTCACCATAAACTGAGAAAATGAGGCTTGTCCCAAGAAACCAGAAATCTGTGTAATGGAAACCAATAGAGCTCTCACAGAGAATAATGATAGGAGTGCATAAATTTGTGCTTTGACCTACTGTCCCAAAAACGCAAGTCCGACAGAAGAAAGGAAGAAGCCTAATGTTGCAATCTACAAAGTTATATACCTAAAGACCTCACATGAAAATAAAATGTGATGGATGAAAATAATGTTGTTGACATTTGAAGCATTCACCACAACTTTATATTCTGTCATTTCTGAGTATCACATTTTTCGTAATTGATTTAAATTATCACTGTAGTTAACTCTTCACAGAAGCATCTTTCTGGTGTGAGAGAAACTTCATAAACTAAACCCAAAACCTCACTACTTTATTTCAAGATTCAAAATGCAATCTAAAGCCTTCTACTCCATAACTACCTTCAGCAAACTTCTAAGTGAAAACGATTCCAACCTCTAGCAAACTTTCGGTCATTTCTATGCACCTACACACTTATATATATTCAGAAGCTACCTCTACTTGCAGATGATATATAACAGGTCAGCAAAGTCATCAAAGCTTCTGTGATAGTAGCCAAAAATTTCAAAGCTATGATTACAGAAAGTAGCATGGTTTAAAAACATCATAATTACTAAATAAGAATAGCTGAGGACCTGCAGGATCACTATATAAGTGTACAAAGAAAAGGAATCAGTAACAACACAGTCTCTACTTAAACGTCTACAAGGAGACTACAAGCTATTACTATAAAGTTTTAATTAGGCTGCCTTTCTTCTCTCATTTTACTCTTGGCAACACTACCAATTCCTTATGCTACAAAAATACTCCAGAATAATATAGGATTTTGCAGAATGTTTACACTAATAGAGCTCTGTTCAAACTCTGCCAAAATACTTTAAAACTTGCCTTCATAGAAAAAAACCATGTTACCACTTCACAGTATAAACTAGACACCATCTATCAGTTAGTATACAACAAAGGTTCTTGTAGCTAAGGAGCCACAGTACTTTATGCTTCTTCAGTTCCTTTTTCTCCACAGCTTTAAAAAGCAGCAAAGATTACCTGTTTCTGTGGTTACACACTCACCTTTTTTTTGAAGCCACACCTACAAAAAATATTTGATGTGTGAGAACATGGTCTACAGTCTCCTTCGTGGCAAAGGTTTTCACATGTATGAATGAACTCTAGCAAAATGAAAATACAAATATTAAGAATAAAAAAATCTATGACCCATAATGTCATATTTATTAGGAGCATCACTGGTCAATTATACTAAACTCATATACAGCTGGGTTTTATTTACTTATTTTAAAGCATTATTATGAACACACAGCCAGACTGCAGGCTCTGCAGTGGTTTTTACACTAATTTTGGTTAAAACTCAAAATTGCTAATAAATTATTAATTTATTGAAATTAAATATTTAAAGACCACTTTTTGTTTTGTTTTCAAAACTACTGAAAAGGGTTAATCTAAGAATAAAGACTGCATCTGTGTACTTTTAACAAAGAAACAGGCATGCCCTCCTTCCAGAGCAAGGACAGAGGGAAGATAAAGGGACTGGGGAGTAAGTACATCTGGCTTAGGAATGCAACCACAGCCAAAAGAAGACTACAAAAAGACTAAGCCAGGAGGAGAGTTTTATGGTAATGAGCAATTATAATATGTATGAGATTTCTGCAAATTGTGAAGCATATGTATGTAATTTAAGTATATAAGCAACACGCTTGCAGAGAATCAGAATGTGCGATTCTAGGTGAAGCTATCCCGCCTGCAGCTGGCACCGCAATAAAGAATGTCTGCTTCTTAATTTGGTGTTCAGGAGTTCTATTCACCTGACTTTTGGTGACACTATGAGACACTTTGAATACTATGATACAGAAATTTCTAATTACCATAGCTACCACAGGAAAGGGGTTTGCCACATGTTTTTCCACACGATGGGATAGGATCTGTGCAAATTTTACGTTCAACACATCCTAGTTCCAGTAACTTGCTGAGAGGAGTCTGACCACAGGGACAACGATACACAACTTGTGGAAGTCGTGGACAGAGCTGGCAAGGCTGAGGATGGCATACTTGTTTACAGGTGTGCCTCCCACAATTTAATTTTCTGTAAGAAAAAAAAATTAAGAAACAAAATAAAGAACAAGAAAAAAATTAAAAGGGGAATTATCTGAGAGTATCACAATAAGTAATTGTGAATAGCATGACCTTCTTCTTTTTAAAAAAGTCATAGTGGTCTTACTTGCCACATATATTCTGACATGAGAAACTCCCAAAACCGTCAAAGAATTCTTCCTTTGATCCACACAATACTTCTTTAAAGTTGCTTCCACAGTAACACACTGAAAGAAAGTTTTCCACAGAAAACAATACAAGAGAATATCAGTGACAAAACACCTCCAGCAAATATAAAAAGGTAAAAAGTGAAAATTGTTACAGTCAATTTTTAGAAAGATAAAGAAGTTGCTCCTCTTTAGGTTTATTTCATCAATGAAAGATTTTTGAAATTGTTTTTTTTTTTAATTCCTACAGAAGGTGGAATTCCAGCATTACTTGTTTTGATAAAGTGGTACTATGTGCACAAAAAGTTTATTTATTAAAGCAGTATACATAAAAAGTTAATTATTACCTTAAAAAATGAGAAAATTAACTTGCAATTTTCTGTATAAACTGTTCTATAAAGTTATTAATATACTGGCATACATACTCAGTCAATTTAAATTCCATTCAAGACTTGGTTTAGAAAATTTTAACAGAAATCATGAGAAGCTTGTTGAAATGTACTTTCCTGTGGCCCTGGCATCCCTGGATGGACAAGGATAGGTTGGATTCAATTTGCGCAGGGATCCTCAGCCAATGCCATTTAGCTCTAAATGCAGATGTATCATTGGCCAAAGAGCTGGATGGGGCTAAGACCTCAAGAAATCACATGTGTAACTGGAGCTCCTATAAAAGGAGTTGGAGGAACAAACTCGAGGCTGTTTGTCACAAGAACTCTGGAGTATGAGTCTCTGTCTCTGACCCATACCCCCCATTCCGTTACACTTTCCTATACCTTCTTCTATTTTTTTTCATTTACTGTCTAATTAATTCTTATAATTATAGTAAAAAATTCAGTAGGATCAGAGGATAACTCAGGCAAGAAAGGATTAGTTAGTCAAAGCCCTCACCTAAAGCACAGTCAGCAATGAGATCAGACCACATTACTCAAGTGTTTTATTTAGTTGGTCTTGAAAATCCCAAGAAAATAGGTTTCCCTTACAGCTGGTTACAAGGAATTTAAGCTCATTGTCTCTCATCCTTCACAGATGCATAACCCATCTCTGTCTTCTGAAATTATTTATTAGCTACTGAAAGGCCACTACTGAGCTCTCTCAAGATAAGGAAGTCCAGTATCACCAGCCTGTCCTAATAAGGCCCATGCTCCAACAGCTTAATCATCATGGCAGGATTCTAGCAATACATTTCAGTTGTGTTAAGTAAAAACTGGCACTTGTCTCTTGGTACTGATCTTTTCCACCCTCTTGTTCTCATTGTATAGGGTGGATATCTGCAAAGCATTTCAATACTTACCTTGCTGTACTGTCAACTGGCAAGGTGAACATTTTCCTGCGTGGCACACTTGAGTACAGCTGTGCTTTCCGCAGTTTAAAGTATTTCCACATACATTAGAACAATGAATTTTTGTTGATTGACCACAGCGAACTGAATGACTGTAGAGAAATGACACAATAGCCTGTCAGCTACCTGACATCTATAAAGTATTTAACAAAAAGGGAAATACATTTTCAGTAAAATCTTCAAAAGGCAGCATAATTTATTAATGACAGTTTTTTGGAAATAACACCCCTAGTTTTTCCCTTGCCTCCCCTCTTCCATGTCACTAAAGTAAAACACCTGCAACAGTAGTCTACAGAATTTTTCCTGAAGAAAACAGGGGAAAACAAACCAAGGTGACACTAAAATTTGAACTAATGCATGAACTCATATATGCATTGTCAGAAAAGCAGGTATTTCCAATGCAGACATCTTTCTGAAGAATTAAACAATCCTAAATCCATTGAACACAATGAAGATACGGATATGGGCCTTAACAGTGGGTCAGATCTCTATGATGAGTTTTTAATTAAATTGTCAAAAATGTGACAAAATAAATTCTCCCGTTTTTTCAACTCTGGATGGCTCATACAATGGCTGTAAAACATGCACTTGAAATAGTAATTTTAAAACATCCTTAAGTTGGTGATGCCATGCCATACACCTTGGATGCTTATACAGTACATATGAAATGCTATTTTGAAGCAGGTTTTAAGTATCAAATGTACTATTACAAAAATCAGCAATCTGGTGAAGTAATCTGACATCTGGAAAAAACCTGACACCTGGAAAAAAAAAAACTAAGTTGTTGCATCTATTAAACTTTAAAATGAAAGAAGAAGTGAGAAAAACAACAAAAAATAAACAAAAGAAAACAACAACAAAAAAGAAAAGAAAACAAAAAACCCTAAACAATAAAAGGAGGTAATATTACTATGGAAGATAAAATTCAGTAATCTACAAGCAATCAGTTTTTCTGCTGAAGACAAAGTGCTTTTATCTACAAATACTGCCACAGAAATTGCAGTACCTTCTTCTGAAAAATTAAGATTGTGTAGTATTAGATTCAAACTCTGAACAATAATTGCAAAAAACTGAAAAATCTTTTTTCCAGAGCAAGAATGTAAAACTGAAATTGGTTTATGGCTTTTTTGGTTCTGTAAACAAGATCAGGCAAACAATTTATTACACAGAATCAGTTCTACATAACTAGAAAAGGGACTCCAGAGACTCCGGCCAACTCATTATGAGTGATCACACATAGTATAGGCACTACCATATTGCTATTGACAATGACACTATATGCACCAAATATGCAAGGAAAAGATAGCTTTTAAGTCTGGAATACACTATAGACTTTTCTGTACAGTTTCTGAGAAAAGCACATTATTTTTGAAATTATTATTTCTGAAATTAAGTAATTTAAGACCTTATTTCATTCAGATAGAAAAAGTGTGAACCTTTTTCTATTAAATTCTCAGTCTTCTAGCAAATAAAATTAATAAATACTAGTACAGGATTTCAAAATCAAATCAACTTACAGACTGCTCAAACAATTCAGCTACATGTATCATAAATTGACAAGTACTTTTTTGTTATTTTTACTTTCTTTCTTGAAAAATTAAAAGTAACTGCATTTTTCCAAAATATAAAATTCTCCAAATAATTTTAACCACAAATTCAAGTTACAGCTCAGACTAAACTTTGTTCAGCATATTTTTAATAAACTATAATAAAGAAAAAATGTATATATATAAAATTTTAAACTTTATATATAAAGTTTTAAACTGTTATTTTGTTTGTTTATAA
>WBNO01029061.1:0-101991 GCA_013400575.1 Peucedramus taeniatus | reverse complement strand
ATTTTGTTATTCTAAATAAGAAAATATTTTTAAATTTCAAGATGGAGAAAGGATTTGGGCTCATTGACATTTTGATAAAATTATTATTTTGGAAATAATGTTCACAGTTCAAGATCTGCTTTCAACTTAACTTTTAAAAATAATGGTTTGCTATTCAATTTCTCAACAAACCCTTTCTCTCCTGTAGATCTCTATGCAGTCTAAAATTTACCTGCAACTAAACCCACCCGGTTTGGAGATTTTTTTTCGTTTGTTTCCTATGAGCTTTTTCATGACTTTGTTTTTCACTGCTCACTTGACAACTAGGCATTTTTTTTTTTGGTATTTCAGACATGGTTTTCAAATATTTTCAAATATGTTGCTTTACAATGAACCTCAAACTAACATTAGTATACTGGAATATGTTGACTAAATTTAGCATCATAGTACTATCAGAGTATTGCACATTTCTGTTCAGAAATAGTTAATGTGGTTGTGCTCTCTGTAGTGCTTCATTATTCAATTTGACTTTTGCATTTTTCATAGATAAACTCTGTTTATAAGTGAACCAAGAGCTTTTGTACCTATAAATCTCCTTTGCTAATTAGTCATGGTATCTAGAGAGTAGATTTACCTGAGATAATACATTAAAAGCAAACAGTTTGTTAAGCATAGCAGAATAATATAACAGGAATGAAAATCTGACAAATTCCAAAGCATTCATTTATGTCCCATAACAGCTGTTATTGTTTTTATTTCCTCTTCATGTAGGCTGCTTTTGTCTAATGCTTATTTGTCATTTAAAGTTTTGTTTATTTCAAGTGTGTGGTATTTCAACCACTTTTTCTTGGCATTTTTTTTTCAGTGAGCATGTACTTTTGATAAATACATTATGGATATACTCCATCCCTCCTCCACTAAATTCTGAGCAGATCTGAACAAACTAAAGACAGTTTTTCCTGAAAGTTTCAAATAATCTATTAAAAAAAATCACTTCAGCCACACACAGTTCTGCCTCCATTTATGGAAGAATGTTTTCCAGCGATGACACTCTGATGTATCATCTGGTAAACTTTAAGAACTTGTGGGGCTGGCCTCTATTGACTCTGGTCCCCATTAAAATAAGATTCAACAGCAATGCTTATGCTATAGCACCTGAAATACTCTGTTCCTCAGAACAGGGAGATAAATATATTTAATTTACAAATATAGTTTTGAATAAAATTTACCTTTATAATTATGTCCAAGTATATAATCAATGCTTAAAAGTTAATCTAAGTCAGAGTACACAACTGGATCATTTACCCTGAACTTCTGCCTAATATAGGCTATAGGACCTACTTAAATCCTCTCTGGAGAAAAATGTTACTTAATTCCACAATGTCTTTTTCTTATGCAGAGCAATTACTGCAAAAAGGAGACAAAAGCCAGGACAGGCTTGCAGTTTCCACCCTTACAGAAACTGAGCACACATCTGTCTCCCTACACTCCCTGAGAGCTCTGTTTTTCAAACAGAAACTGTAGCTTTAATGCCTTCCTTACTTAATGTCTTCTCCTTGTCGTAAAAGCAGGATGGCAGCAAAGGCTGGTATGTTGTTTTAGAGCATTTACTATGCCTTGCTGATACTTTAGAAATCTGCCACAATCACAGCTCTGTGTCACATATAGACACCAAAATGGCTGAACCGGATCTTTACCACTGACATCGTGCTGTGTCCCGTCCTTGCCAAAATATCTGGTTTTGCCCTTTATCAGATCAGTTTGTGTTTGACAACTCTTTCTGAATTCATTAATATTATCTCCTTCTTAGTACCTTTAATATGTTCGGGTTTTTTTCTCCCTTTTCTATCAGCTGCCTTTCCTAAAACTTTCATCCAGTCCTGCTCCCTTGCCATTGCTGACCTATTAACATATTTGTGTCCAGCAGACTCAACAGGTCTAAATTCAACATCAAACCATCAGCTCCTGTTATTGCCTTCCAGATAGGATGAAGAGCATTCTCTTAAAGGTCATGTCTCATTTAAATGTATGTTTTCTCTGACCAAGTCACCTCTTAATTTCCTCCCCCAAGAAAATAAATTTATGAAGGTACCTCCATCTCTCATTAAGTGTGTTTTCCAAGGTCACAATAACACTCAAGGACACTTCAGTTATCAGTATCTTTTTCAGGGAGAATTAAGCAAAAAATTCCAGAAGTTTTATACATCAGGTGCCAATTCCTGTTATTTTCCACATCCCAAAACCTGTTTGATTCTACAGCTCTCAGTTATGCACTGTAGGTCTTCACCAGACCTTTTGTTACAATACTGGACTAAAAATTTGTTTGGCTGATGACCAGCCAAGAAGGCCCAGGACTTCTTTTCAGTTTCACTGCTTTTGAGAGTCCTTGATTTCATACACAGGCTGTATTTTCTTTCTTGATGCATGACTTCAGACTCAGCCAGAGTAAAATACCAGTGTTTTACCCAGAACAGCCCAGCAGTCCTTTTCCTCTAACCTACACAGACACTGTGATCAATCACTCCATCCATTTACCCTTTTAAACATCGCCAGGGCATTAGCTCTCCTTCAATATGGGCAAGTTTCTTCAGTACTCAAAGAACTCTTGAAAACTCAACACAACAGATGCAGATGCTGTACAACTAACTCCTTTAGAAATCAGGTTGGAAAATCAAGGCCTAGATCATTCTCAAAATTAAAGATAGTTCTGGGGTTTATTCACACTCAGTTACATTAGACTGAGTCCTTGCTGGATCTGAATTTCTCTGATTTCCTACACCTAGTTAAAATAGTGCTGAAGTTCCAGGAAGATCATGGTTTTTCTCAACCTGTTTTGATGGATATTTCTCTGCTGTTGGGAGACATGAGCAATGACATCGTTTGGAGGTGGAAAACCAGGGGAGACATTGATTTTTAATGGCCTTTGTTACTTTAGCTCAATGTAGCAGTCACATTTTCTTTTGTACTGTAAGTCTGCACACACACACACACACACACACACACAATCTTAACTCAATCACTTCTCCCTAAGCCACATTATAACGAGTACACCTAAAAAAAGCCATATTCAATTTCTAAGCTTCCTTCCAGAAAGGCCTTCCTCTCACTTGAACTATAACAACAGATCTCTAGATTTCCCATGACAATGCTTAATATGAAACCTCTGTGTATATTCATTTAATGCATAGGTGTTGGGGGTTGGATCTGTTTCTTTTGTGTTTGTGGAATTTTTTCCTGGTGGTTTTGCTAGGTAACTAATTGCTGGATACTTGTGGGTACTTACTGAAACAAAAGGGGGCGGCAGGTTGCTCCTGGGGAACAGCAGGGAACAGGACAGTTCGGTGGAGGACACTGCTCTGAAAGGACGTGGGAGTACCAGAAGCCCTGCTTGTTATTCCTGCACTGGATTTGTCTCCAGAGGAAGACGGGACTCATCTCGTCACCACTGGACTTTCCTACAAGGCTATTTCTACTTCACAGACTGCTTTCTACTACTCCAGGAGGATTTCATCTGGACTGCTTTAACACCCTGATACCCAGGGTGTCAGGTCACATCCCTGACTCTGTCAGGGCATTTTTTGGGGTTTTGTTGTTTTTGTTTTACTTGTCTCTTAGTGCTATTACATTTGTATTTTTCTTTGTTTTGTCTAATATTCCTAGTAAAGGACTGTTATTCCCACTCCCAAATCTTTGCCTGAGAGCCTCCAATTGCAAAATTATAATAATCTGAGGGAGGGGGTTTACATTCTCTATTCAAAGGGAGATTCCAGTTTTTGCTGGCAGGTACCTGTCTTTCAAACCAAGACAAAAGGTATAACATTTTTCCTTGCTTAAAAACCCAATTACTATTTCAATATTCAGTGCTTTAATTCTATGTTTATTGACAAAAAAAAATGTAAGGATACTTCACTGTGTGATATAGTCTTATTCCTGCTTTGGAAATCTAATAAAAAATATCTATTTTTCAAATATTTATTATCATTCCTAAATAAATGTTGGATTGACAAGTAGTAAGTGCACATATTTTAGCCATCTTGAAAATTCAAGAGACATTAGAAGAGTATGAAAATGCTATTTTGTTTCCCATATTTCCTAAACTTTCATAAATTTTGCAGTACTATTAAGGTCCTTGATACCAATGGAATATGGTACTTTTCACCATGTACTTTTCAAAGTGGACTTCAAGAAGTAGGCTAATAGGCTACAGATCCTAACACATGTGGGTTTTTTTTGTTATTTTTACAGTTAGCCTGCTCTTCTGTGCTGCAAATTTCCCCATCATGAAATACAATGGAAACACAAAGTACATTGACCATCCTCCTCAGTTAAGAGAAATATTTCCACTTTAAAACACTATTCAACATTATCAAAGATTAAAGTTACAAGCCTATAATTTATTTTAGTAGTTTGTTTTTTGGAAGGGGGGGAAGGGGTTGGTTAATTTTTTTTTTTTTGTATTTATTTGCTTTTTTTTCCTATACAGTGTAATCTCTGTTAATGGAAATCTTAGTATTACATTGCTACCAGGAGCTCCCTTCTCCTTTGCAGGTGAGGTACAGGAAATGTGGAGCAACATCAACTCTGCCAAATTAAAAAGCACTCAAAAAATAAATTATTCATAGAATTCAGTCAGAATTCATATATCACTTTAAGTTGCATAAAGTAACTTTCAAGCCATGCTTGCATCTCACCAGCTAGGTCAAATTCTTAGGGTAAAACAATATCTTGCAGTATCAAACATGCATAAGCAGCATGCAATTGCTTTTCATCTACTTATTGCTTCACATACCTGGAGTTCCCTGATCCATCTGACATCTAGTTTCAGTTTTAAACACAGGGAAAAATTTGAGAGGAAACAGTCTGCATCATACAATTTCCGAGAACTTTCACATGCTACAAAGTGGGCCATTGCTCCTGGAAAACTACTTTCCAAAAAAGTATGTCAGATAAATTCTTAGCCCTCTTAAGACAAGGAAAAGCTTTTCTTCCCTTCAGAGAGCCAAAGATAAGCTATAAGTGGTAGTTCTAATTGGAAGACAAATGATCTTGTGACTGCTTCAAATACAAATGCATATGAACAGAAAATGTATTTCTGCATCCAAAAAACAAATTTGAATTTTTTATTGGGATAATGTGTTAAACTGCACAGCAACGACAGTTGTGGAATTCAGTCTGGGTATTCCAGCAATTTTCCCCCCTTATTCCTCTACATCCTTGCAATATCTTTCCCTACCAAAAGGGCATACTGATTCCTCAAGGTTGTGCAGCCCTAATTTATGCATTACAACTGATTCTAAATTATAGCAAAAATGAAAAGCAATTTTCTGCAATGAAAAACATTGCTTTTCCTAAGAGACAAATCCAGTACCTCAAAGATGCCTTTTTAAAGTCCTGCCTTGAAAATGACCATCTTTGCTGCAGGTGGTTATTATCATCTCCAGAATGAGTAATTTTCTACTGGTAAATTGAGGTTTATTTTCCCAATTTACTTAAATGTACATATTTTAAATCTATGTACTATTTGCCAACGACAGTTGCAAAACTAAGGGAAAACTGAGTCAAACCAATGCTTTGTNTTTTTTTTTTTTTTTTCTGCAGTGCTTTCTCAGTCTTTCTGCAAAAAGATTCCTACATAGACTTTCTACAATAGACTTTTCTACACCACATTCCCACAACAGACTTTCTTGGAAAAGACAGCATTTCAGACACACATATAACTGATTTTTTTAGTGTATACATACCCTCCACCAATGGTTCAGAAGCTTCTATTCAGAACCGGAATGTTTATTTGGAAGTCAGACTCGCAGCTCTGCTTATTGGTGGCTAGTGCTGATAAATGTGGTGTACCACAGGGTGAGAAACTTCAGGTTTCCTAGGGGGGTACACTTAGATTGATTTCTCTTAGCAGGCTTTTTCACAGAATCATTGAGTCACCATGGTTGCAAAAGACCTCCAAGATCAGCAAATCCAACTTTTGACCAATACCACCATTCCCACTGAAATAATTTGAAGTACCACATGAACATTTTGAGGGATGGTGACTCCACCGTTTCCCTGGGCAGCCTGTTCCAAAATGCCAGTTTATGACAGTTTGGAAAAGTCAAACTGTTTGAAGCATAACACCCATTTGTTTGCACTTCCTGAAAATTGGGACACAATCCAAGCACTCAGAACACCCTTAAATCTGGTTTAGGCTCCTGCAAAATTATTTCTGGGCAAAATTAAGCTGGTGGGGAGAAATCTGCTCTTCTCCTTTAGACTGAAGGACTAGGATACCAGCACCAAAGACAGCCCTGTTTCATTGTAGAAAGATTTTTTTCCCTAAGACCAATATCATCTACTGCACACTAAAGTATTCCTTCCAGAAACTGCAGTATTCTGCAGATTTGATGTCATTGTCAGGCAGCTTCACAAACTGCCTATATTAGCTGCTCACTTTCTGAACACCAAACAGAAGTGAGATAAAGCTCGGACTCCAGCTACAGATAAAAAATAGACTGAAAGGCCACATCTTAAATAGGCTCATCTGAAGTAAAGGCAATTTTCATGTAAAGTTTTAAATAATACAAAAAAGCAGCAGAATTACTCCCTGAAAATTGTATGTTGAAAGTGAGTGAGTTGGGAAATGAGAGAAAAGCAATAAGTGGGTTATATTACCTGAAAAATAAAATGTTTATTTTAAATACTAATTTAAAAGAACCAGCAGCAGAACATTGCCTCGAGGCAGCTATGATTTGCATGCAGTAGCTTCTCAAATAATAGGTAACGCAAGGTCTCTGTGATCTTGGCACAGTTAAAGGGATAAGAGTCAAGGAGAGATAAAAATGATTAATTTTTTCCTACACTCACAAAGATAGGTTTTGAACTCATAAATAAATTATGGTTAACTTTTCTTCGGTTTTGGTATGCAATATGTGTCTTTTTTTCCCTGCAGTTGATTTGTTTTGTTTCTGCCACTCTGAGAACACTTTGCAGTATTGTTAGTGTCTTCTTTCTAGTGTCCGTATTTTCTACTGACGTGCTCTCCCTGAACAAGTTCCCTGTGAGTTTTCAATGCAGAGAGTTTAAGTAACTTCAGGCTTGAGATTCAATATATTGGAGAATGAAATTCAGTCCTCTGGGAACAAAACAGCTCAGTATGTCAAGTGACTCTTATTAAATTTAAAAAAAAGCAAACAATCTCCAGTTTTCTTTGTCTGGTTGAGCATTCTTCAAAGCTTCAAATTATTTTGAAAACAAAATATCATCATGAGCTTTTGTAACAAAATATTCAGTTATTTAAAGTTTCTCACTTAACAAAAAGAGTGTCTTAATCTTCCCTAGACCTGAGGACTCATTGAAAGAAACTATGAATCCCTCAGAAGAAATACCCAGAAATTAATGTATGAATCAGTGAATACATAAACATTCAAAATTACATACACAAATGAGTAGAAGCCTAATTAATCCACTGTAATACAATTATTCTTTGCCTTGGAAAGCTTGAGTCATCAGGTGTAAATCCAAGCTATGTATTTTTTTACTTTGAAATATAAAGCTAACACACATGCATGGGTGCAGACATCCTTCACTTCAAAAATGCCCTTAGAGGAGTTTAAATAGCATTTCAGTGATACATCTAAAGAAATACACCATTCTGCTTTATCCAAGTTAGCATCCATGAAGTGTTTTTCAGACATTTCAATTTAAAATCAGAATTCTAAGAAACTAATATGAAAATAACAATTTTTTTGATAGGCACCCAGAGGGAGCTAAATCTTTAGTGCTATTTCAGCTTCTTTTTCTAAGCATAGTGTAGCAGGGGTTCTTTTCCTTATTCATTTATGGCCTTTTCTTCTCCTTTGTCGCCCCTTTCATGGCTTTGCAGATTTCCTGTCCTGCCTGTTGGGATGCAAAGTGCTGCCACTCCACAGCTGGGAAGGGATGTACCCTCTACACAGCTGTAACAATGACAAAATACAGGGCAAACCTTCCTTATAAACAAAGGCTTAAGGGAAAGCCACTGGCTTTCTTAGCATTTCCCCTGGATATCTCAAATTCTTCTGGCAGCATGTAGTCTGAAGCAGTTCAAATATCACTATATGGAGAAAAGACCAGTCCTCCTAATCCTGTCACTGTTTCCAGGATATTATCAGTGCTGCAGCTGTTCTACTTCATCATGCTCCTTAGCTATATAATTGCTAACAGCAATAATAATAAATAAAAATAGTCTGTTCCCACCTCTAAGAGGGATATAATATCTGACAGCTGTTCCTTCACTTCTCTTAGTCTTCACTTTCAACAGTCTTCAGTAAGAGTTACGTGGGCTTATTGATTTCCAGTCCCAGACACTGAATGTGGAGGATGACAGCTAAGAACATCAGGCAGGAGCCTCTGTTTCTCAAAAAGTAGTGCCCACCCTCTCCCAGCTCTTCTGCTTTTCCATGCACACTCTGGACTGGCACGTTTTGTACCTCTACCATGCAGTGGTGGAACAGTTCCACACAAGACATGTAGTACAGCTCTACAACCAGGAATAGTTTCAGCATAATGACTCTCTGACAGAATAAGAACAATGTTTTCCAGTGATGAGTTATATTTTGGGTACCAAATTAGGGCTGCTCTGAGGTGAAAGAAAATAAAGAAGACCAGACTTACAAAGAATCTTAATTTAGGTCACTGAACTAAAGCAACCAAATTCTGCAGTTTTTTTGGAAAATGTTGACCTGGTATTTCAGTGTCCCATTAGCAGGATTTCACTCCAGACCCCTTTAGTTTCTTTCACTGATCACTCCAGCACAGCCTCAGGTCAAGGCAACATCTAGTAGGACACCAGAGATGAAAAGAAAACACAGACCTTGCTTCAGCCATCACATTCAGGGGCCAGAGCTGCCCTTTCCAGTACTTGCAGACCTCTCTGAAGGTGAACAACAGTCACTGACACAACCAACCATCAGTCTCATCATCTCTTAGAGTCTCAACTCTAAACTAAGATGCAATTGGAATTAGAATGCAGAACAGAATTTCCTGTGCAGGGATTGCATGCATTAGACATGTATTTTCAAGGATCTTTCTTAATTTTTCTTGTTTCACAGAACTTTGTTTTATACATACACAGAGAAATACACTACAGAGACTCTACATGGATACACAAGAGATCAGTATTTCAAATTGTTTTGCATCTAAGAAAAAGATAGGATTTTCATTTTCTGTTTGCTGATAACTCAGTACCAAGTTCTGCCTCTTCTTGTAGGCCACTTCCAGGAAAAAAACGAATCCTGTGGTTGAACTTTCTAGCAATAAACACCTATAGGTGTTTATTCTACTATGAATCTGGCATAAAGTAGTCAATAACAAGGATTCGGTCTGTGAATTATAACTCATTTCAGTACAAGGCTGCAAGAGTAACTACCACCAAGGAAGCAAGCAGGCAAAGCCCACCAAAAAAGAAATGTACTAAGGGCACAGACAGAGCTTTCAAGTGTAAAGAAATAATTTACAGTTCTGCAAAAATAAACACTCAGAGAGCAACTCTGAGTTTGGTGGAGCTCATCAGGTACCTGAGGGACACTCACTTTAAAAGATTTACTTTCTCCTGTTGGAAGATGCCAGACTACTCCACTGGGGCTGTTGATAGCTGGATATTGATTTTTGCACTCCGGACTCTCAAAAGGCATCTACGGCATACGCTCTTAAACTTTGAAAATACCTTTTTCTAGTGGCCATTTCTTCACCACTCCCTTCCACTCTGTTATTTCTGAAACAATTAAAGGAGGACTTTCCTGGCACTGTGGTGTCCTACAGCCTCAGTCCTGAGAGGTCAAAGCATATTGGTGCATGAACTGCTGTCTAAGACCTTAAAAAAAGGCAGAAAGAGGATTCACTACTGACTAATAGTGAAAACCTTTCTTCCCAGACATAGAAGCAAATGGTGATCTTGATTGGTGAGAAGCTGGACATATCCTGAGTGTATCCTGGACTGCATTCAAAGCAGCATGGCCTGCTCAAGGGAGGGGATTCTGCCCCTCTATCTGTTCAGTGAGATCCCACCTGGAGTGCTGCATCCAGCTTTGGGACCCCAACGTAAGAAGAATGTGGATTTGTTGAATGCAGAAGAGACCATAAAGGTGATCAGAGGGCTGGAGGACCTCTCCTGTGAAAACAGGCTAGGAAAGCTGGAATTGTTCAGCCTGGATAACAGAAGGCTCTGTGGAGATTTTGATGCAGCCTTTCATTACCTAAAGGGGGTTTATAAGAAAGATGTGGATAGAATACTTTTTAACAGGGCCTGTAGATGTAGGACAAGGCATTTAAACTAAAAGAAGGTAGATTTAGCCTACACCTAAAGAAGCCATTTTTACAATGAGGGCTGTGAAATATTGGAGAAGGTTGCTCAGAAGAACTGTGGATGCCTTATCCCTGGAAACATTCAAGATACTGTCGGATGGGGCTATGAGCAGCCTGATCTAGGGGAAGCTGTCTCCAAGCACTGCAGGGTGCTTGGACAAGATGGCCTTTAAAGTTCCCTTCCAACCCAAACTCTTCTATAATTCTGTGATCTCTACAAAAACAAGATATATAGATGGGTATAAAAAAATAAGACATCAAGTCAAATTAAAATACTTGTGTCATTCAGTACAATCTGTGCTTCAGTGCTCCAGCTGTTTGTATCTTTGAAAACTTCTACATGTCAACCTAGGAAATTAGTGATGAAAAAGAATGATTAATAGAACAGTAGTGATTATTTCTTAGATTTACAGGTATCAAAGTGATTAAGAGCCTGTAATAAATTCTTTCCTGAAATGCACCAGGATTTCTTTTTCCACTGCTTCCTCAGGATTTTTAAGCCTTTAAGCCATTATTTCACACAATACTCTGAGTGGGAAGGGACCCACAAGGATCATCGAGTCCAGTTCTCGGGTGAATGGCCCATAGGGATTCAACACACAACCTTTGGTGTTGGTGTTTTTAGAACCGCATTCTAACCATCTGAGCTAATCTAAGGTCACCTATGACTAGTTTTAGCCTTTAGAGTTAAGATTTGAGTAAGTCCTTCAATTTGGTGAAATACAGAAACCTAATCTTTTAGAGAATGATAATCTCCAAGTGGAAAACTGAAATCTTCTCATGGTGGTGCTTGATGTCGTTGAACTATTAAGTCAAAGGAAAGAAGAGACAGAGTTTATTTTTTAGTTCCTCCATAGAGAAACAGAGAACAGAGCCTGTGGTGGGTACAGAACTAAATTTATCAGAGCTAACACAGCACACTCCAAGATGATAAATCATCATTAAGAATTTACTCTTTTAGAATATAATTCTATGAATATATTTAACCTGATTTTCTAAGGAAATAATTATGCTGTGAGCATTCATACTTGTCTCTCCCTCAGATGTAGGGAGACAACAGGCAATTGCAATGAAACCTGAAAAAGTGAGGAAGAAACAAAACAACAGGTTCCTAAAAATTTTGTAAAATTAAATGGTTAATTAAAAAACAGGGACATTCAGAGTGTAACTTGAACCTTGTAACCAAGGTCAATCAATCTCAGAATGCAAATGCACTGGGAACTAGATGTCTTTAATTCCAGTGTTGATAGAATTTGATTTTTCCAAATAGTCTATTTCACAAAAACTAATATAATTCTTCTTTTATACAGATACAGAATGAAAATACATACTGAACATGAAAAGAATCTATTGAAAACAGCTCCATTAATCATAAATGTCCTCTTTTTGTTAACATCTAAAAAGCAGGCAAGGTTAGATGAGCGAAAAGGTTCTCAGATCTGAACTCAGATGTTGAACTCAGCATGAATCCAATATGAAGCATTAAGTGACCCACTGTCTTTCTTAACTTTTCTTCAGGGTAAGTATTTATATTGCCTGATATTCCAACCTCTATTAAAATCCTCTCTTCAGCATCTGTCTCAAAGCACAGCACTTGTACCAAGGAGTCAATCAATTAAAACTTTCCTCCAGCTTAGGAAAGTTGGTTAGGCTTTGTACCAGAGACTGTCTGATCATCTCTTACACTGACCACTAATTTACAAATACAAATAAAATCTCTTGATAGCACTGGGTATGTTTTTTTCAAGTCCTTCAGTAATGGAAGACACTGCACTAATATGAATTATTTAATGTAGCGTTTCCTTTCTAAAATGTATTTAATATTCAAGTTAGAGCAAGGTAATATTTTATTTTTAAGAATTTTGTCTGAGTGTGCATTTGGGCATTGTAGTTTTTTTATGAATCACAAAGTATCGGTCTACATCTGGATCTGTATTTTATGCTGGTAAGTTAGCAGAGAATCTCACATATTCTCTGAGGTCTGTCAAGGAATTTAAACTGTCTTTTTTTTTTCCCGCACATAAGAGAATTTGTTTGATTTCTCTTAACTCTGTAACTTATTCAAGTGTGTTCTTATGAGAGCTCTAAATGATTTAACAGTGAGCTCAGAGATTGGTGAAGATTGATAAGTGGTGATAAGATGATTGATAAGTAGCTGGCACAACTGAAGAGTAAAAGGATAAGAGCACCAACTAAAGAGAGGGCTGACAGGGGTGTACTTAACAACTTCTTTAACTCCTGGAAGCAGCACTGATCACACATTTAAGGTGGATCTGCGTCAAATTAATTGTCTATGTCAAGTCTCTCTCTCTGAAGCCTTTTAATCTCAAATCCCCAAGTATTTTTTAACTGCAAACTAGGGCACAACATTTTAAATAGAAGCAACTGAATAACATTATTTCAAAGAGAAAAAATTTCAAAAACAGCTTTCTTCAAAAGCCCCCTGTAACCCTGGAGTACCTTCCTGGTATACCAGCATGGTCTTGGGCAGCTTGGGGATGCTCAGCAAGCCCTGCACTGTCCTTACCCCGCACTGTCCTTACCACCAATAAACCATTATCACAGTTTGCTCTTGGCGTTTTTGGGACCCTGTTGATCTGCTCTCTAACTCCACACTGGGCACTTTCTGCCAACATGCACACAGTAGGCTTATTTTACCCCAAGAGATGGGGACATCTCTTCACCCTGGGTCAAGGTTCATACCAACAGCAGTAATTCTCTTCAGGAATAGGTCCCACAATTCCATGTCACCTAAGGATGAAGGTAACCTCCTAATAATTAAATTAATAGTGTATATAGAGACTGGGAAGTGCTCTGAAGGAATCAGTCCCTTACCACCTTCCCTTTCATTCTATTATTAAAAAAAAAGGCAAGTAAGAGTGCTTTTTCCCTAATACACCCTCAACCTTTTTTTCTTTTTTCACATTTTAAAATCTTTAAATTATACTGACCATTTCAAAATGTGTATAAATTTCAGGAAGAAAATCTTCTGTGGTTTTGGGGACGCAGAATTCTGTAATTTGAATAACTGGACTAAAATGTGAATTTATTACCAGCTGTTTGATATGGGCGAACTGCATTTTTCTCTCTCAACAGCAGAAATCTTATTATATTCTGCAGCTTTGCCATTAAATACAGAGAGATGATTTCCCTCTAATTTCTAAAAGCAGTTTTGTGGAAGAAAATAGGTAATCAACATGGAGAATGTCTTTTTTTCTGAAAGCGCTTTTAGTCTGACATAAATGACAGCTATTTAAAGGCAATCACTTGTGTTTTATATCTCACACAAAGACCAGTAGACACAGTACCCTGCCTTTGAGACAAAACGCTGATACATGTGACAGAACATGTCAAGCAGTAGCAATCAGAAGCCACAGATCCAGCATCATCAAGAAAACAACTGAAACATTGTCCATTAAGATCTGTATCTGTTCTAGCTATTGTTGTTCAGCCTTTAGCTGATATTATGCTGCACTCTGAATAACCAATTATCCACATCTGACAGGTACAGGAGATGAAAGTCACATTTGTTCTGCAGTACATGCACTGGTAACTTACACATCTGTTAAAAATAGACCGCTTTTCAAAATATCACCCAGGAGGCATGTGTTCTGTTTTCTGTTCAGTGACCTTTGGAAACTCTGGTCCAATGAATAACTGGTGATGCACGAGTAAGTTGGGAGACAGTAGATGAGAAGTGCCTATAACCTTATATGTTATCTGTTATGAAGATGGCTGTGATAAAAAGATACATTGCTCTTTCATAGTTTGCCTGAGAGAGCAAATCAATGAGGACATAAAAACTTGTATCCCCTTAAGTTTAATAGTTACGGAATTCATTACCCTGAACATTTAAAAATATAATATGCAGAAAAAGTGCAGTGAATTATATCATTTGAGTATCTAATTTAATGGTAATTTGCTACCTTGCAGGCATTTGTTCACATGGCATCAACCACATCTTGATAAATCTGGCCTTCCATTCAATCATTTTATGTAGAAAGAAGCTGAACTGTGCTTCAAGATGGAAAACTTCATATTCCCAAGATGTTGGTAGAACACTAAAGGAATTCAGCAATGACATTCTTGCATCTGTTAGAAACCTCTGTAAGGATTATGACATATTACAAAGTTTAGACTTTCTCACAGCCTACATGGCTCATACGGCCTTGATCTGTGTCAGACAAAGTCAGCGCTATAAGACAACAGCTACGCAACCAAAAGGCAAGGAAAAAACCACCAGATCCAGGGAGACATGGTACAGCACATATGGCTTTGCTTTTGATGCTACATTACCAACAAAATCTTCACTGCAAGCCCTGATTACAGTCCAGGTAATTCAGCCTTTGAGAAAGCATATCTTTTAAGCCTAGATACAGTCTATAGCTTTTATGTAGCCACTTGAACATTAAAAACCCTTTTGAAATTATTCTTTTATAGTGTAACGCTACATGTCCTCTATCATGCACATATGCCAGGAAACCAAAGATTTTTGAAGAGAAAACATTCCACAGTTCCAGCTGACAAGCTAAAAAGGGAGTTGCCAAGTCATAGAGGTTCTTCACAATAACCAAACACCCAACTGAGCACTGACAAGAGTTATGTCAAAAAGTATTTTATATTTTATATAAAATAAATATTAATATAAATATTTTATATTCAAAAAGTATTTTAAATGCAAGTAGCTAAAGCATAAACTTCTTAATATCATGAAAGACTTATCTGTTGCTTTGCTCACATTTTTACTATTTAGAATAAACAGTGGACAACTTTATTCAAAATGTAAACAAATTTATTCTTAACCAATTCTAATTTCATAATTAATCACATTATTTTTATTACAGATTATATTTTTCCTATAAGAGAGAATAAATTATACTTACTCTCTCCAAAGTAATTTCTTCAAATTCATATTCAATTTCTGTTCCATTGACCTAACAAAAATAAAATCAGAAAATTCATTAAATCCACATGGAAGGTAACTTCACAGCCATGCTGTACAGCTGTTCCAGTATCATCCCTTTACTGAAGCACATTTTTCAACATATAACTGAGGAGTTCCAAAGTACAGAATACTTAACTTCCCTTTGTCTTGGAGGGGTGTAGTCAAGCCTATAAACTGAAAACAGTAAAAGTTCAGTATGTAATGGCTATATAAATCTCCAACATAATAAGACTGATATTTGATATAGCATGTTTGTGGACTTTATGCCAATGTTTCAATAGTTTCCAAGGTAATAGTTTCAAGTCAAAATAGAAGACCTGCTTCTAATATTCTCACAATGGAAGAAAAATTATTTAGGCATTGTCTTACAAGCTCAAATTTACATTGCAAAACCAGACAGGAAATTCACAGTACTTATGTAAAAATTACTCACTGATACATACACTGAAATACATCCTGTTTACTATATTAACCTAGGGCAAGAACATGACAGAGGACCTTTGCAAGAGACAGCTGAATGACAAAAAGGCACAGAATGTTAATGTAATTCCTATGCTGAGTCCCAGTGTCAAAATAAATTAAGCTACAAAATGTAGAGCACCAAAATGGATTGTGCAGACAAGAAATCTATCAGCTGAAGAGATGACACTGATTTAAGCAGTATTCCAAAACCTTGTTCCAGTCTGACATGGATTATTTTTGTCCCTCCAGGCAACTCACTTAACATACCTTTCTTCCTTTTCTCATTTCTTAAATGGGTAGAGTAGAGCATCTGAAAAAGCTACAAAGGCTCACTGTATTGCAAGTAAACTACAGAACAGTGAAAATATATCTATCATTGAAATCTCAGAATTTCAAAGCATCACTTCAATACAACTAGTCAGCAATTTTTTTGACTTGGCCAGAAAGTATTGATTAAAAAAAAAAAAAGTAAAAAAAAAAAAAAAAAGAAGAGGAAGAAAAATATATTAATCATGCTATTTTAGTTTCTGTAATGATGGGATATGCCCTGTAAAATAGCTTTGCTTTAGTGTCTTAATTTATACTTAATGAAAAAAAAACATTTCTCAAGACCTAAACTGAAAGAAAGGATTGGGATTGACTTCATCTTGGAGGAACAAATTTGTTATTTCTCCAAACATGAACACTTATCACTCCTCCCCACTCCCAACTGCTAATTTTCTGTATTAGATTCCTAACTGCAATCATAAAACACTGTATATAAATCATTCTTTATCTTGTCAAGCCCCTTTCAAATGTAATTAGGTACTTCTCTAGTGAATATTTTAACGAGGTACATGTATCTGCCAAACAAAAGCTTCCTCTAAAATCCAGCAACTATTTAATTCGTTTACAATTCAAGATGCGATAAACCATGAAATCAGTAACAGAAATACAATCTCCAGAATCTGTGTTGAAAATGAAAGACAGAGAGAAGTCCAAACAAACAACTCATGCTTAACAATTGCAGGAAAACACAGCATCAATTAATATAATATTTAATAAGTGCATAATATTTGGGTTTTTTAGTTTATTAGGACTGGGTAATCACATCACATTACACTTACACCAGAGATGAATGAGAAAATTATATTACAGGATGTCTTCCTGCCCTATGTTATCACTTAAATGCTTTCTGCATAGACTTTTATTAATACAGGCAACTTACTACATATGAAGATCTTTATAGCTATTCCATTTTTTGTCCTTTCTTGTCTAATGATAATGACATCAAAGCTATCTATATGTCTCTGTTTTCATGAACTTCTCTTTCATCTTAGGTTGGTGGATAGCTCTGATCTATGCCTTCAATTGCTCAGTCTTGCTCTATAAAGCTGTCTTTGCTTCACTGCTTATAATCGCTTTTCCTTTGCATTAAAAACTCATTAGTGCAGCAAAATGGGGAAAAGAGGGATATGAGAAGTGAGCAGCCTCTGTGGAAAGATGAAAGGAGAAAACACAAGCTGAATACTCAATTTGTATTTTCACACAAACGATATCTTGCTTATGACCATCTGAGGGGTTTCTATTATCATCCACAGTGGCGATTCTGAAAATGCCTTCAATTCAAATCAAAATTAATTGCAGCAGAGATCCATTATCAGGCTCCATAGCAACAGGGGTGATATGAATTAAAAAGCTGATCTTGATCTAGCTCCTTTTGTTATTTAAACATATATGTCTGCATATACCATTCAGTGCCCTGTTTGTTTTGCTGGTTGCTCAGCAAACCAATGCAGTTATTTCTTAAAAAATCTTAAAAAATAAGCTACTGTACCCACCTGAGGCAGGTGGAATGATGCTTTATGCAGTACCACTCATTGCTAACACCACTTTACTCCATATTTAGACTCTCTGGCTGCACCTACACTGCTAAATTATAGTCAATTTTCAGCCAAGTCTCAGTGCTTAGGGCTGTTTCTGTCTGGAGCCTGCTGGAAGCAAATGGCCACAGACTGAGCCAACAGTTAAGCAGAAAGAGAATCATGGCTCCAGCACTGCAACTGGCTTGTTGGTGCTCTCATTTAGCAGCATATGGACATACCCTCTGTTTTTGTACATTTTAACTTGACAGTCTCTGGCCTGTCAAAGCACCTAAA
Organism: Peucedramus taeniatus; assembly: GCA_013400575.1. Taxonomy (NCBI): domain Eukaryota; kingdom Metazoa; phylum Chordata; class Aves; order Passeriformes; family Fringillidae; genus Peucedramus; species Peucedramus taeniatus. Next base: position 84,141 of record WBNO01029061.1, on the reverse strand, counting down.
CAAGCTGTCTGAACCTGCAACTTCCATTTCTTGCAAGTAGTGGCAACCTACTCTTGTGTCCTTCTTTGCATGACTTTTCTAATCCTGCTTTTATATCAGATTGCAGCAGGAGCAGAAAGCAAAATTTACTACAGCCTCCATGATTTTAGATAACTATGAAAAATGCCAAACATTTTCATTCAGTTTTCTCCACAAACAAAGCATTTTCCAGTTGTTTGGGAAAAAGTCTTTCTCAGCTTCTAGGAATGCAAGCTTGTCATGACAGATATCTTTAATCTCAAGTAAAACTTACATTTATAATGCTGAAATATGACGTAGTCATCTAACTCTATACTCAAGTCAGTAAAAACAGGCACATGAAGGTCTTAATTGATTTCATCCTCCATTAAGAAAATCTCAGGTAGGTGAAGTGAATTGTGCCCGGATGTTTCCTTTCACTATGTGAAAACATATGTACAAACAGAGTCTAAAAATGATGTGTGAATTTAGTTGAGCACTTGCCCTAAATCTGTTTTCTCTGCATTTGTCCTGGCTGTAGACTGGTAACAAATTTTTGCTTAAGGGATGCTGTATGTCTTTCAAAACTATGCACCACTGAAAGGCCAGATCTCTAGTTTAGCAGCTTTTCTAATTGCTTTTTCGGACTTGTCTGCACCTGCAACTGGCAGCACATGCCTGGCATGATATCCAGCACCTACTCCCACAAGCCCAACATAGAAGGATATCCACAAGGAACAACTCAATCTTTCCCCTCCCCCAAAAGCCAAGAAACACTGCTCTTGGCTTCTGTCTCTGGTTTGAGACGCTGATGTGCACTATTCTGAGAAAGATACTGAACGGGCATCCGTGACAGCAAGGGGCCACAGGAGTGCAGCAGAAGTGGGTTAGGGGCACACAAGATGAAGTCCATGGGAGGACACAACCAACTGCATCCCTTCTTGAGGGCACAGGAGCTGGAATCAACACGTATCTCATCCAGGAACTTTTATTTCTGGCAGAAGAAAAAAGATACTACTGACCAGGACAAAATGTAGAAGTGCTACATGGAAGCAGATGCGCATGAAATATTTAGATAATTCTGAGGGCCTCTGCTGCATGGCCAACTTACACCTGCAATGCAGAAAGATTTTCAGCCTCCTAATCTTACATATGTTCATGATCCAGAGTGTGACAAATGCACAGCCCTTCTAGAGTAAGTTACCCAAATTTAATTCAGGCATATGTTGAAAAGAACCCCCCACAAAGGCAAGGTAACACTTGCCTTTCATTTACAGCTGCACCTGTTATTCTAAAGGTCTCTCCAAAACATTTGACAAGAAAATGTCTTTAAGAGAGACATAATGTAGGGTAACTATCTAGACTCCACGATTCAAGAGAAATTTCCTGGCAAAGCTCTCATTGCTGTTAGAGTTCACTTACCTCTCTACGAAGAAAGCACTACTAATCTTCAATGACACTTATTTTCAGGAGAGTGAGAAATAAGAAACAGGTAGAGAGGTTTTTATACATAATTTTGTGAAATATCTGAAATAAAGCCCAGCATACAGAATGCCAAAGTAAGGACCTGACAGACTCAGATTTGTTTGTTCCTTTACGTGAAGACTCTTAACTTTCCAGAAAGTTTCTCTCCTCTACTGCAGTTTAAGGGTGACATAAGCAGTTGAAGTAGTCCCTTACTGAAAAATCAGTTCTACAAATTATGCTAAATTCCTAAAATCCTTGAGACAAACGTTCTGTTGGGTTTTTCATTTTCTGTCACATACTCTGCCACTTCATTAACACTTTTTAAGATTTTTTTTCTCAAAATAACAATAGTAATTTGATACTCTTTACTTTTACTTCTGCAATTCTTTGATTTGATAGACTTGTTTACAATAGAAAAGTAAACATTGCATAATTATTTCTTGCTATACTTCTACCCTACTATAACTGCATCCACTCAATAAGATATATATTTCATTACGTAAATTTTAGTGAAAAGAACTGTATTATGATAGCAGCAACAATAGAAACAAAACATACAGTTTATTCAACTGCAAGGTTTCAAAACCCCTGGACCTATACTTTCTAATAAAAACTGCCATCAGAGCCATTTGTTATGCTAAGTCTTATTTTCAAGAAGAGAATGTTTTTCCTAAAAATTACATCTGTAGACTTTTATTACAAGCAAAACTCATTTTAAACATATTTAAGTGGGTATTGTTTTTCAGAAAACTGCAAGAAAGAAGAGTGCTTCTTCTACTTCTGCTATCATATGCATGGTAAGATAACTACCCTGACACTGATTTTCATTCAACATGCAAAATGTATTCCTTTGGCTGTATGGTTTCACCAATTCTCATCACCCAAACCTCAGAAGAATACAGGATTGCCAAATTCTTGTTGTACAAGTAACCTCAGGATATTCCTGAGGTTTGTCCTTCAGAAATTTCCAGGGTGCTGTGTAATTAAGATGGTCACAGACTCAAAGAATAATAGAACAGTTTGGATTGGAAAGGACCCTAAAGATATTTATTTTCAAACCCCCTGCCAGGGGAAATGAAATCTTCCACTAGACCATGTTATTTTACATTTCAGACCCAGCAAGCCCATTTGGGTATCTAAAAAGTATTAAATAGCCTTTCACAATTTCTGTTTTGTCACGAAAGGTAAAGAGGAATCTTTATTTAGCCCTTTCACAACTCCAGATTTGGGTTATTTCTTCATTAATTATCAAAGGAAAGCTGCTGATGTTCTTTTGATATTGCTTTCCAAAATCATTAGAAGTTTCCTTTCTTACTGTATGTAAACATACAGAAAACACTCTCCTGATTTCTCCGATGTCAAATGTGATGACTTTGCATTTTCAAGTTGTCCTGAAAAGTTTGCCAGAATGTTTTTCATGCCAGTCTTTATCTAAGTGAGTGATTGCATTTTATGGACTATTTATGCAAGATATCCTGGATCTATTTTAAATTATGGTGCATAACTAAGCCCATTTCCTTTTTTTTACCCAAACTTCCTTTAGGAAACAAGGAAAATATATTAAGTTTTAGAATCAAAATTTACAATAATCTAAAACTTTCTTGTTCTAATATAGCTGCTCTGATGTGAAGAATGAAGAGTAAAAAACCATAGGGTTTTCAAAGAAATTTATACTTTATCAGGAATAGATCTTTGTGGATCCTTCCACAGATGCTCAGGGAGCATTTGACCACCAGTCACTGTACATCCTTTAGGGAAGATATTACCCTCAACACATAATTAGCAGAGCTCCAAGAAGCCAAATTCAGGTCTTGGTCAACACCTGCAAAGATCGGCAGCCACGATTACCCTGTACCCTGCTAAAGGGTCATATACTCACTCATTCTCTCCTTTTTAGATGACTCTTATATCCTTAAGTTCCTAATTTTTATTCAGCCTCTCCTCCAATGATTGTCACAATAATCACCCTTTCCTCTTTCTGCCTCCCTCACTGTTATCCTGGCTTTTCTCGTTTTCATTCCCTTGGAGAAAATACCCATCTAGCAAGTAACCATTGTCACTCTTCTCTGGTTGATTCCCAAATTGCAGTTTTATTTTACTCTACCCCATTTCTCATATCTTGTTCAGAACAGTGATTTTTTCTTGTCTACTGTGAATCACAATCCCCCACCTGTAATCACAACTTCTCATATCTCCAAGTCAGACTCCACTGCTTTCTGATTTTCATTCCTTTCAGGCTTTTTTTTCCTTCCTTTTATTACCTCCCAAATTTCTTCTGTTTTCCTCTCACACACAGATGCACACACACATACATATCAATTTAAACTTAATTTATCTAATCCCACTTCATCCAAAGCATCATTCATGATTAGTTTTCCACCTTCTCATCTTTTCCAGCTAAACTTGAAACACAATATTCTCCCACGACTCCTCTTAAGCCACTCATACACTCCATGTTCCTTGATTCTTTACACTAATGCTTCACCTGCTTGACCATCGTTTCAAGACCTTGTCAAAATAAAGGATTCTTTTCTGGTTTCCCCTACTCACTGCCCTCACTCCTCATAATCCTTTTAGCTATTCAGCAACAATTTAGATTTACTTCTTTTTAGCTGTTTTGTCACCATAGAGCTGACATTTTCTACAGTATGAAAAAAAAGTTATGACTTCTCCAAGGTATTCTTATTATTTTATGAGGTTTACAATGAGCCATCAATTTTTCTTTCACCTCTTCTTTGTTCTTTCCATATTCTGATGGAAGCATTATTTTAAGTGTAAGCACTTGATATATCTAATGCAGACTCAACACAAACTTCCTAGATTTATAAACCTAATGCAGGAGCAGATAAAAACAGAGATCATGATTTCAAGTGGGGTTCACAGTAAATGGAAGTGAAATTACATCTGTGTGTGAATTCTGTTTAGGCTAGCACTTCCACTTTGTTCAAAATTAGTACCAACAAAAGAGTGCACAGTTCAGCTTTGGCACTTACAACCTTCTCTCTTATGCTAAAAGAAACTCATATACCCTCACATTACCTATCTGAAGGGTAAATATCCAAGTTAAGAAGCAATCTAGGTTTTGGATTTTTTTACAGGTACTGGAGAGAGAAATCAAGGGGGGTGATTTATGCCATGTGTCTTAGTCTTTGGATGGAATTGCTTTTTAAGAACCTGCTTGCCCACTGATTATATGGGGAAACTCAAGACTTCCAGGATTCACATCCTATAAAAATTATTTCTTTAAAAATTGCAAGGGTGTTCGGAAGCAGGTAATCTTTAAGGTCTCTTCCAAACAGTTCTGATTCCATTAAAATTCTTCATTTTTTGTATCTTAAACTTAGAATGCATATCAGTGCAGAAATTTGAAATAGTACATTCCAGAGAACTGGATGCAGTAATTTCTTCCAACAAAATCACATTCTTTCTTGTACAATTCAGGTCATTTACTATACAGCTTCAGAAGTTTACAATCACTTTGCCTTTTATTTTCTTCTGTGCTTCTGCCATTGCTGACACGATCATGTATCAGTTATCATAAACACTCAGTTTGTTAGGTTCTTCTATCTATGCTCTATTTCAGATTTAGAAGAAAGTCCTAAAATAGCTGTTGCTTGATTGACCTTATTTCATCAACAAAGATTATAAAAAACTTGTAAATTGAGACTTACAAGGTAATTTTAAAAATGCTTAATACTTCAATTTGCATAATTTGATTTTAAAGGTTGCTAACTGTAAGTGTTTAAAAAGCAGAAATTATTACATGTGGGTTAAGTTTGATTCATTTAAACATGAGTAATAAATGCTTCTCAGTTTTAGGGAAAAAAATCAGTAGCATAGTTACCGGAAAAATTTTAGGCAAGGAAAGAATAGCACTAAATAACTTCATTGTTTGGTATCCATTATATGTTTATACAGCCATTATATAATGAAATATATGTAATAGGTATAACAGGTATACCACATTTCCTCAATAAATAAATATGCAACCAACATAATCTAATCTCTTATAATTTGCTCAATGGGAACATACTCTGACTCATATATTTGTGCCTAAAATTGCCTACCAGTACCTTTGCTTAGCTTTGAGAGTTAATACTCCTTTCACTGCTGTCTCACCCCATTGCCTATAAAAAAATCCCAATTAATGAATTATTTTGGGTTCTTTTGTTCTTATGTGTTAACTCTAGCACAAGCACTGAAGGCTAAACTCTACTGGTGCAATCCCACTGGTGTCACTGGGCTTGTACTTGCGTAATTGAAGTTGCAGTTATTCATCTGTGGATGTACTTACACCTGCAGGAGGAAGCAGCCCTGAAAAAGTGAAGAAAATGCCCACACTAATAGTAAAAATGAGCAATAGGGAATATTCACACACATAAAGTACATGTACTTTTATAAACCAGTATGGATTCTAGAGGACAAGCTTTTTATGCATGACTCAGTTGCTTTACAAGTATTTTTACAGCATTAGAAGGATTTCCTATTTCTCTTAAAATCTTGGAAGGCTCTTCAGTGTATTCAAGGGAAGGGAGCCACAGTCCTCTGCACTCTACAACTAAAAGCACTGCAAAACAGCTCCCTCATACCCAATTAATTTTGCTGCAGGAAAAAAAAAAAGACATTTTGAATGGCTGAGACAAAACCAGTGGTTTTCTGCTCCTCCTTCCAAGCTCAAGGAAAGAAAATTGATGTAACTGTTGTTCACAGGGATTAACCATGTAAACTCTAAGAAGCTAATGCAGCCTGACTGATCATCACCAGTCCCAATCTAAGCCTAGCCAATATTCAGTGAACTATTCAAAATACTTCTCAAGCTTTCTTGGTAGGAAAAACTGTTTGCATCAGTTTGAGAGAATTTTTCACAAAAATTCTTTCAGCTTAAATCTAAGGAGAGAGGAAAAAATCACTTTCATCCACCTTCAATCAATCTACTTTCTGACACAATAATGAAATCTTAACTTGAAAGTTACTCTGAAAGCAATTTCTACGCACTGCCTCAGTATTCTAAAAAACTGTTATTTTCAAGACTACCTATTAATGTATAACAGCAGAGATGAGAGAAGCTTTACTAAAGAAATGAGGAAAGCCAAAAGAAAGCTTGAGAAAAATGCTGACACATAATCCTCTTTAAAAGAACACAAAAAGGTCACATTACTGTCTTGCTTTAAGTAAGCAGTGATGAAAAGACCTGTGGTACAAGGAATACTCTAAGAATATTTTAACTACACTGAAATGCACAACTGCAACACAGAAGTACTCTGAAAATGTTTAATGTCACGCAATACTACTTTAAAATGTCAAGTATTTAATCATCTCTTTCCAGAAGTAGAGCATATTTTACCAGTTATATGAAGTATCTTTATTATATTCTCCATAGATTTCCTGACATAATGAAACCTGTAATTTCCACATCAAAGCTAAAGTTTGGCAGTAGAGATGTGGAAAGTATTCCAAATATGCAATGAAGTTAGCGGCCACTGACTGACCATGACAGCTAAATTTGTGTACAAATCTTCTCCTGGACATCAAATGCTCCAATATGCACAAGGTGACTAACCAGGTATTACTTCACAGTACATGATTCAGCATGTCTGCTCCACAGAAAAGTTATTTTTCAGGATTAAATTTATTTATGTTTCATCCTGGGTTCATCACAGGCGCCATCAGCCCATCAAAGGTGCAGACACACACCCATGAGCAGAGAGGCACAAGGGTAGGAGACACCCTGGCAGAGACCCTACCTCTCCCAGGGAAGCCTTAGGCCCTGGCTCAGGGTGACACCCAGCACTGTGGGTCAGCTGGGGAGCCCTGCAGCCTGAGGAGGGCATCACTGTCTGTGGGGCTGGGATACCTGCAGGATGCAGGGAATGAGCATCTTGGCATTGCAACAAGACTGAGATTTTTAGGTGAGGAATAAAAGGTGTGGAAAAGGGAAGGACAGATGTGGTTTAGAAGTAGAGAGGAAGAAGTACAAGAAAACAGAGGAGTAAGTGGGTAAAGGGGGCCAGTCACATGTAGACAAGGCTGGTCAGTTCATTTCCCTGTTCAAGCCCTGTGCTTGCTGAACATCTTCTGTCATGTCTTCTATTAAACTCCATTTATACCTATTTTCTTGGGTAAGGGTGTATAGTGTGCAGTTTTCTGTGTGTGTGTAGTGGTCTGTGGTACCAGCAGCTGGAGTGCATGAAGGTGCCTCCAAGCAGTGGGTGACTGCCAGCAAACACCAAGCTGGGCTAGCTGGGGAGTAGGTGAAGCAGTCAGAAAGCTGTAGTGTGTATGTGTAACTGGAAGTTAAGACAAGGGAAGAAGTTGGCTACTGAAGGGGCAAGGGATCAAAGGCAAGTGCCCAAGAGACTTTAGGATCCAGGGATTGACTGAGACCCATTTCAGTGTGTGTGTGTGTGTTTTACTGTGCAGGAGTAAGGGCAAGGATCCAGGGCCAGCTACTGCATGGACCAAGTGTCTCAGCTCCATTGTAGGAGGAATCAGTCCCACAGGGTGTATGTGTGTTGGTTTGTGCAAAGGAGTCTGTACCAGCAGCTGGACAGGGGTTGCAGCATCAGGTGCTAGCATCTGGAACAGCAAGGATCTGGAGCCAGTACTCCTGAGCTGACCAAGTGTCCAAATCCAGCTCCGGGCAGTTTTCACACACATGAATATATGCACAGGGACACAAGGAGGCCACTTTATTTTGTGTGGGCACTGACTGCTGTGCTGCTCTGCTCAGACCTGAATGCCTTCTGTTTGTCCATGTGCTTACTGGGAATACAGCGCTGACCTTGCTACTGCTTGAGCACTGTGGCTTGGAGTCCCAACACCCTTACTCTCATCAGACTAGCAAATTTAGCAACCCCCTATCTTGCAATAATATCTTGTACACATATTGCAAACATAGAATTTTTTTTGTTATACGGACGAGGACTTGATGCGATGCTAAACCAAGAAAAAAATTCATTGCAGACTCATATTCGTTGCTATGTATCGCCTATTTTCACCCAAGGAGAAAGATGAATGTGACAGGAAAAGCTTATTCTTCAATTTTCTTGAATCATTCTTCACTAAGGAACAGCAGGGAAAGAAAAATGTCTAGAAAAAGATCTGGAAGTAAGAAACTGTGCTCAAAGTGTAACTGAAGGAGGACTTGATACAATATTAAATATTTAACTTTAGTACAGCAGGGGAATTTCTACAAAATATAAACAAACTTGATTTTAGCTACAGCAAAAAATCAAAAAGATGAGGAATTAAAGAACAAGGGAGAAAGTCAAGTATAATTTATTTTCTTTCAGTAGATCTGCATATAGAGACAAAGTTCACTGAGACATGAATGAAACATGGATGCCCAGTTCTGACCAACCTATCTTATTGATGATTCTCCCTAAAACAGGAGGATGGCTCCCGGAGACTGGTCCTTATTTTGAAAGAGAGATTAATATCTTTCACCAATTTCAAGATTTACAAAAGAAAGTTTCACAAACTAGAATATATTTGTGTCCTTCTGCATGAAATTCAAATTCTTGGGGAACGAAAGAAGAGCACTTCTCTTAGTTTACAAACCAACTCTAAACTAATACACAAGGCTTCTAAAAAGAAATTAAACAGTATTGAAAGCACCAGCTGCAAATTATACTTCTCCTCTAGGGAAAAACCAAGAGGTCATATGGACAGTTGAGAACTTTCAGTATTTTTAGAATACGAAAGAGCACTACCAAGATAACACATATCTGCTTCTACTAAAGAGAAAGACTACAGTGAAATCTTAGGGATTAATCAACCTTGCACTGTGCACATTATTTTAAAAAATAATATAGCTCAATAGTTTCAAGATAAACTCAGTGCGCTATTCTCACTTTTCCATCACCTTTGCCAAGCCTAAGTCCTGAATTTGGACATCAGACAAGATTACTTTTGTTATGGCCACACTAATGCTTACTTAAGCTGAGCAAAGAACAAAACAATCACACTTGCCAATATTCAGCAAAATGTTTCTGCCTAGCAAACATAAAACATAATGCGCTCAGCACAAATAATTTACGACTAAAAAGAATCCAGAATTTTAAACTGTTGTCATCTTTATGCAGAAGAATTTACAGGCGCAAATTACTCAACAATTGATTGAATATGTTAATGTAAGATACAAAATAAATGCACTTCAGTTATTATTTTTCTTTACTAATAATCTCAGCAAGTGGAAATTTCTGTCATGTTGGAATCTTTATTTTCTATTCAAACTATGCCAATCTTCTATATAAAATGATGAGGGTTGGAATTTCCAAGATCAGGAAAACAGATATTATTTTTGGCATATCTGGGTTTCCTCCTCTATGCTAGGTCATCTAAACACTTATTAAAAATGTAATTTACTATCAAGTCTAATTCACCAGATCACTGCATTAAAAGTAGCATGAGGTTTTATTGTGTAAAATGTGGATTAGAAATAACTCATATTCCTAAAATGTCTATACTCACAACTTGCAACAGTAGGGACTTCAGAATATTTGCTGAAACTGTGTCGAAGTTGTGTTAGTTTTACAGCATGGATCAGCAAATCCTTGGCTAACAATGGGGGAAAATAAGAGCATTTAAATGGTTAATTTTGCGATTTTGTTAAAAGAGGATGGCGTTCCACTGAGATCTTTTTATATGGTTGTAGAGAACGAGTAAGAACACACTCTAGCTATTCTAGAATTTTTAGAAAGTTATCATAAATAACAGGAAAAAATGCTGCTATGGAAAACACAGTGAATAATGTTAAGAGCAATACCTAAAAGATCACAAGATAAGGGTATATTTTCTATCCATTGTTATTACTGATGTTGCATTATACGCTACCAGGATAAGAATCTTGCCTTGGCTGAACTTTAACAGGTAGTCTGCAAAGCAAAATATTCAATAATTCTACACATAAAAAGGTAAATATTTCTAAAATTACAAAGAAGAGTTCTTGTAAAATAAATTTCAGACATATTTCATCTTAAATGAGTGAAAAACCATTGTAATCAAACATATGTCAATAATTTGTAATCAAAATCATATGCCCAATAAGACATGAAAGCAAGATATTTCTTTTCCACTTTTCATCAAAACAAGCTTTCTCTTCAATACTGAGCAGTCACTTTCTCTTTACTTCTTAGATTATCCAAGGTCAAAGGAACACATCTGTCTCTTCCAGCAATTAATCTGAAATCCTCCAAAATCAAGTCTTATGAGAAATGAAAGCTGTCTTCCTTTTGTATAATTAAAACCAGTAAGATGATGACATCTGTGCTGGGTCTTCTTTCTTTTTTTTCACAACAGCATTCAGTTAAGTTCTACACCTTTCTAATACAGTGAATACTACCCAGTACAAGTCCCATGGTCTTGAATAACAGGGGAAAAAAATAAATCCATAGGTAAATAGCTATTCACTTGCACTCTTTATGCTGCTTCCCAAATCCCTTCAGAACTTTAACGTCATGGCAAAGTAACTCAAAATAAAGCTATTGCTATGGAAAAATAGCCTTGTGTACTTAAAGAGCTTTATCAACTTCTTAGAATCACAGAATGGTTTGGGTTGGAAGCATCTTTAAAGATCATCCAGTTCTGATCTCCCTGCCATGGGTCTTAATTTCATACATACATACATATATATATATTCTAATCAAATATTTTATGAAAAAGACAATGGGTTTGATGGTTTATGGTTTAAGACCATGAATTGTATTGTAAAAGCCTATTTGGTTGTGTTAGCCACTGGATCCTTTCAAACCTACCAACCCAACCAACTTTAGCCTACTGCTACAATATCCAGTAAGGTTAGCTGTGGTTGCATAATACATAAAGACTCATACAAAAGGAAAAAGTAATTCAAGGCTAGGCAGAGAATGACAAAACCAAATTCAAATGACTTTTGATTTAGGTCAGGCTGGTCCATGTAATTCAAGGCTGCCTCAGATCTCCAAGTACTTCAAAAAATGTTAACAGGCATACACTGATTCTGCAGCAAGTGCCAGCATCACAGGCACATACATTTGGAACTGTGTGGGTGTGCGCATACCCCCTCCTATACACCTAGCTGTACTTAATATTTAATTAAGATGTATAGGAGGGGGTATGCACACACCCGCACACACCCACACACTCCCAAATGTATACAGTATATATGACTTTTCTCAGAGTGATGAAAATACCTGACAGTGCAATGCCTGGCTGGCTTCCTCCAGCAGAGGCAACAAGAGAGGTCCAACAATAACAGACTTTGCAGAAGCAAAGCACTGTACCTCCTTCAAGGGGTTTATTACATTGTTGCCCAAGAGACCTGACAGTGGGTATCCAAAAACCTGTTGGCAAGTGTACCTTTTTGTCAAAAAGTCTGCTTTACAAACTTGGGAGTGTTAGAACTAAGACTGATAAATGCACACCCATGATGCGGACTGAAATGCTAAAGTACTCACACTCCAAATCCAAAAAGCAGGAAGCATTACACTCTATGCATCTCTATGTATCTCTATCTATCATCTAGGAAGCATCTCTATGCTGTGTCCACCTGAAGCCAAGGGACACAAATGAGTGCAGGATGTGATCTCTACAGTTCAATAAGCTTCTCTCTCCCAGTCCGCTAATTGCAACATTTCAAACATTCATGGAAAGAACTCCTTGACTGACTCTGAAGTCCAGCACTATTCATAGGCAATTGAAAATAGACAGTATTATAACTTTGGAGAATATAATTGTGAAGAAATAATTAGGTACGTGACCAAGGGATGCATTTACTTGTTGGATTGACAGGATGTTGGTAATTCTACCTACATCCAGACAATGAAGGCTTTTTGATTTTTTTATCTATTATGATATGGAGCACTCAAATAGGAAATGTACTGTTCATTCCTAAAGAAAATAAAATAAATTCCCTTTTAAAAAAAAAATAAAGTCATGGACCTATTTTACTTGAAAGCAAAGCTTTTTCCCTTAATTAAAATTATGTCTTTGAGAAGGCTTAAATATTAAAAATGCATTCAGAATTTTAAAGCAAAACACATGAAAAAAAAATATCACATTTTTGCTTCATAATCACTCTGGCCCTTCTTTAAATGATGTTTATTTTTAAAACCGTAAATTTTAAAAGAAAAGGTTTGAAATAAATTTATTTTCAGGTAGAAAAGCCATGGGTATGAACTAGAGGCAAAGTAAATCATAAGGTCTATTCCGTACTTTTGCTTTGGGTTTTCAACAGAAGCAGCATATTTTTTATGCTGTCACGCCAAAATCCATTTAGGTAATCAGACAGCAGGATGAAAATTTTTCTATTTTTGCATGTTTAAGAGGAGCTGTTCATTAGTTTTGTGTTCTGTAGAACCGTTTTCACTAATGATCACAGAATATTTCATAAACATTATTCAAATCAAGCCTGTCAATACTGCTATTATTAAAAAAAAAAGTCTTATCCCACTGCAGAAACAATGAATTGCAGAATACAGCAGTGTTTGCCAGGGCAAAAAACATTGCTGTGATACAATTCAAGGGCCAAAACAAACAAGCCAAGTCAATGCAGCTTTAAAATACTAGCTGAGAGTTCTACCAGCTTTAGCTTTTCCATTGTAATACATATTAATGACAGGCTTAAAAATCAGTATAAATAATAAACAAAAATGCAGGTTAAGAATCTGGAAAAATGTAAACCATTAGAGAAATAAGGTGTGTAAATCTGACTTTCAAGACTATGATCAAACTAATTAAGAAAGAAGCAAGAAATTTATTCTGAAAAGTCAATGGAAAATATATCTATACACATACATGATGGTATTTTAATGCATTTCAATATAACATTAATAAAAAAACCAAACTCCATAAGTTTCCTACTTTTGTAAAAATTAAGATCCTATCCTTTTAGACCAAAATTTCTTTTTAGTCTTCTATTACCACTGTCCTCAAAAATTTGCTCATCATGCACAGTCATTGTTGTGGTTTAATCCCAGCCAGCACCCAAGACCCACACAACTGCTCACTCCCCTACCAGCAGGACTAGGAGAGAACTGGAATGGTCAAAGGTAGAAAACTTGTGGGTTGAGATAAAGACAGTTTGATAGGGAAAGCAAAAGCCACACACACAAGTAACGCAAAACAAGGAGTTAATTCACTGCTTCCCATAGGCAGGCAGGTGTCCAGCCATCTCCAGGAGAGCTTGACTTGGGAAGACACAAGCCATTACTCTGAATGTCTCTCTCTTCCTTCCTTCTTCCCCCTGCTTTATACACTGAGCATGATGTCATATAGTCTGGAATATCCCTTTGGTTAGCTGGGGTCACCTGTCCTGTCTGTGTCTCCTCCCAGCCTCCCATCCACCCCCCACTCTCTCACCAGTGTGGCAGCACAAAAAGCAGAAAAGGCCTTGTGTCTGTGTAAGCCCTGCTCAGCAATAACAAAAACACCCCTATATCATCAACCATGTGTTCAGCACAAATCCAAAACAGCCTCATACCAGCCCCTGTGAAGAAAATTAACTCTAGCCCACTAGCCCAGCCAAAACCAGCTCAGTCATATATGACATTTAACATTAATTATGTAAAGACTTGCTTTATTATAAAAATATGGAAGGCCACCTACCCCCTCCACTCCAATTTACTTAGGTCTAGAATGCACCTACATTCTTATTATCCAATAAAAGCCTTTCACTGACTGTGCTCAGAAATTCACAAAGTTTCCTCATTCTTTTTACAGTCAGGCGTGGCAATGTGCTCCCATCCTCAACCTGCCTTTTATATTCCATTATAACTCCTGCTCAAGTAATAACTCTACGTGGCGGTCAGTCATGGATGTATCTGGTCCTGACAGCTCAGTCTGGCTCCAGATGGACTTGGAGGGACACAGACAACATGATAGGTAAGAACAACATCTGGGTAGTACACCCAGCTAACCAGAATGCTGGTCAATGTCCAACTCAAGGCAAATTTGGAAGAAACTAGCATCTGTAGTCAGTATGCAAATATGACTATGACTCAGTCATCTTACTCCATGAAGAGTAGACAGCCCAAGGCCTGCTGAGCTCTCCTGCATGGCAATGGGCTGCACATCAGGATTTCCTCTGGAGAAGGAATGCCTCTCAAGGTTGCAAGATTCCTTATTACGTCAGGTGGCTGGTAAGTGAATTGGGAATAAGAGCACTGAAACTAGGCAATCTTTTAGAAAGGATGATTAAACATTGGAACGGGCTGCCCGGGAAGGTGGTTGAGTCACTGCCCCTGGAGCTGTTTAGGAAAAGACTGGATGTGGCACTTAGTGCCATGGTCTAGTTGACACTGTGATTTGATCAAAGGTTGGACTTGATGATCTCAGAGGCCTTTTCACACATAATTGATTCTGTGATTGCAAATATATAATCCTTTAGACATCAACCACTGGCCAAGGCTAAGGCAGTCTGGATCCAGCAGCACCTAAACTCCCCTCTGAAACGAAGTTTGGAACACAATGGGGTCCTTTCTGAACCTCATGGCTTAATGAGAAGATCCCCACAAAATTCTGACTGTTCTCTATCCAGTAAATGCCCAAGTATACCTGGCCATTAATTCTTGTTAAACCACTGCTGCATTTACCACTGAACTCTTATATCAAGAAATTTTCTCTTATATAAATGAGTTTCTTCTCACTTGACACCAAAGTGGCTGATTACATCCACAACAACAGAACAGGAAGAATTTATTTTTCTTTTCAGCCTTTGTTTGAGCTTTTATGTGCCTTCTTCTGATGTGCTAAATCTAGGTACACTAGCTGAATGGCAGAGAGGAAAACTGAAAGTTTTCCAGAACTCCCCATTTTGGCATCATCCTGGCCCCCACACTTCCCTGAGCAGGAGGTGTCACAGGGCACTGCCCTACCCCAGGAGAGGCTGAGCTCAGTGTCCCCTAGCTGGGATGCACCAAAACAGCTGCACAGCCCTCTCTGTGGCCATACTCAGGCAAGGGTAAAACAATACAAAGATTTGATTACAGCTCATGAAAGCATAACCAACATAGTTTGAAAAGTAATTCTTCAGGACATGTCTTACATGTATTTTCACAGAACTCAGCATAGGCAGTATAGTTAGCAAATCAAACCAATAATAAAATAACAACAAATCAAAATAGTAATAATATAAAAAAGAATTATTTTAAAGAACAGTGTGAAACTGAAAGAATATGAAGAATTCATTGTGACTGAATGGAGAACAAAGTATGTAATCCTTAGATCTTATTGCTGTGACAAGATGGGGGAGGAAGGGAACAACCATAGTACCTGAGTGAACTTTCCTAAATTTCTTTGCTAAGATGAAAAGAAAATAAAATTCTATCATAAGAGAAATAGAAAGGCTCCCTTCAATTTCCATAAGTGATACAGCAAAGACAGCCTTATAGCTACTTTTAACTCAACTATTCAGCTTTTTGGAAATGAAAAAAGAAATAAATAAGGCCTATTCTGTGCAACAGAGAAAATGAGATGATTCATATGTTATTAAATTAACGCTCCTCATTATACAAAGAGATCTAAAATTTACAGCAAAAGAACAGAGAACAAGCAAACTCCCACAAATGTTTAATTGTGTTTAAAATGTCACAGAATAATTCGTTTTGTACCATCGAAGCTTCCTATCAAATTTATTCCCACGTCCAAAGCTTGGCAAGCGAAAGTTTTCCAACCACTGAACCTAGAAATAAACTTAATTAACTGTTTCTTCTGTTATTTGCTGCAGGCCCAAATTATAAGGAATAGCACACACTATAATAGAATAAGGCCTTTTCTTTTATCTCATTTAAGAAAAGGATACTGATGAAAACCAGTCCCAGAAAAGATGACTTTTTTCCCAAACTATTGAGTTGAAAGGTCTGAAGAATGCCAACAGTTGCAAAATGTTTAATAATGTGATTTTAAATCATTAGAGGGTTAATGAGACAAATCATTCAGTTTCCCAGTTGTACACCAACTCCAAAAAGGAAATTTCTTTCAGGTGGATAAGTGCAAAGATGACATGTGAACATGCTTTGTGAATGCTGACCATCACTGTGAGGGGTAGCTCCCAAAAACACTCAGGAATTTTTTGAGGAAGATGACAGAGAGAATGAGCAGAGCTGTTAATGAACTGGAAATGCATTGAGGGTGCATCCTGTAAAATGAAACAATGACACAGGTTGTGCCAACAGCCTAATGAAATCATGAGAAGTCTCCATCCAGCATGTAACAACACTAAAAATAGCCTGACCTTATTTAGGGATCGATCAGGTTATCAGTTGTGGCTAGTAATTACAGCAAAAAAATACCCTTTTGATTCACCAAAATTTGAAAATCCATGCTTATTCCAGTGCGTAATTTTGGAAATAATTTTTATATGGTATAAAATGGATTAGTTAATTTTGTTATAGTAAATGCAATGAAAATTACTGTCATTTAATTTTAAAAAATTAATAAAAGAAAAACAGTTTTTTAAGTAGCACTTTTTTTTGTGCAAACATGAGTGGATAGCATTAACTAGTTGTCATGAAAAGTAAAAAATTTTCTTGAGACATACAACTTGCTTATGTATTCCCTAGACTTTTAATTCTATTCAACAAGTTGATTTAGACATGGTGCTCAGATTTGTAGAAGGCATACACAATCAAAAGAATTCAAGGACAACTATCTAAGACTAAAGAAAGAGTATGGAAAAAAAAAAGAATGTGAACACTAGAACCATGACCCAATTAGTAGGATCTGAAAAAATTCTTGTTCTTCCCATCCAGTCTTCCTGGACTCCAAGTGTACTTTGGCAATAAGAGCTGAAAAACAGGGATTAATAGCAGGAGTCTAAGATCACTGTAGTCCCAAGGAGCAACACCTCTGGGGGTTTTAAACACTCCACAGTTCTGAGAGAGGATCAGCATCTTACACCAAGGCGGCTTTTCTTTCTTTGGAAAGAAAATATAATAATTTAACTTGGATTCTCTGATCCATAAAGTAATTTCTTCTCAGAGAATTAGAAGTTTATTTTATGGCAACTAAAAATCAGTAGTGCTTTTCAGAAGTGCAAATACCTAGTTAGTTAACTTTAAGGATACTTAAACATTCACCAAAGATGTTCCTAGGCACTTACAGTCTTCCCTCATGCATGTCTGGAAGTCCTAACAGTGCTGGAAACGCAGCTGTTTGACACATGCCCAAGTTTCAAAATCATAATTAAATCTAGCTTTTTGTTACCTCTCTGAACTGACCTCATCCAGAAAAAATATTTTAGGGCATATCTGCTAAATTACATTTCTGTAAAATAAATTATATGATGATGGCTGCACTATCACACACTTAACTCATCCAGCTGGGAAGATTTGTCTCTGTATTTCCAAATATTTAAAAGAGAGACAAAACTCCCCTAACACCCCATGATGCTGTATTACAGGACCTACACAATACTGTAGGCTGTACTGGGTTTTGCTGGGATGGGGTTTATTCTCCATAGTAGCCTATGTGGAGCAGTAATTCAATGTGTGACTGAAACAATGTTGATAATACACCAGCATTTTGGTTATTGCTAAAGAGAGCTGCAAGGCATTAAGGCTTCTTCTCCCTTTGATTTTACCCTTCCTGTCCCAGTAGCAATTTGGCTGGAGGTGGGTACAGGATTTGGAGGGGACCTAGCCAGGAGAGATGACCCCACATGACCAAAGGAATATTCCATATCACATGGTGTTCTTCAGTAAAAGCTCAGGGAAAGGAGGAGAACGTGAATGGTTATGGTATTTGCCTCCCCACATAACTGCTACAAATGACAAAGTCTTGCTTTCCAGGAAAGGCTAAACATCTGCCCGCTGATGGGAAGCAATTAATGAATTTCTTATTTTGCTTTACCTGTACATGCAGCACTTGCTTCCCCTATTTAATTCATTATCTTCATATACAACTCTGCTTTTATAGCTCCTATTTTCTTCCTGACCTACAGCAGAGAGGAGTGAGAAGAGTGTTTAGCTATTGGCCAGAGTCAATCCACTACATGCTGTCACTAAATATGTATTGGGAACGACCCCTGGAGGGGATGCACACAGAAGCAAACATGGATCAGTTACTACAGCATCTCCCTTGCAGAGGAAATATAAAATGAAATCAAACTAAATTAAACTGCATTACTCCTGAGAGCAAGAAAGAAAACATAGGTCTCCCAGCCCACACCCTCAAATATTAGCTTGGAGGAAGAGGTCATTTGTTCATTACTTGTTTTTGTGTCTTGTTTTAGAGAATGTTCAAGCATACAGATCCTGAGCAGAAAGAAACACCTATTTGTGAAGCAGAGACCCCAAGTTCTGTGGGGCACTATGGTGGCCTTGGCTCAGCAGACAGGTCAAGGTGAAGTGCTTCTTAGGGTCTAGTGTTAAATAAGTCCCTCTGTGGTGGCACTACTGTGTCCCATATCTAAGAGAAATAACTCTTCCTGGGCTAGGAAGAGCAAGGTGACTAATTCAGAGTTGTCTATTTCTACAATAAGCACCTTCTGTTTATTTATCCAGTTCACATCATGTGTTGGAGACTTAAACAGCCCACAGGCACTTCTCAGCCTACTGTCAACATTTCTCTTGAATATGTTTGGTCATTTGTTCTTTATTATTTAAGAGAAAGGAACTCTAGTACAAAAGTGGCATAAAAGTGTGTAAGTATTGATAGGACATGTTAAGGGAATAAATCATATTGATTGAGCATCTTGTCACTAGTGTAATTGCATCTGTATTTAGGAATTCTGACACTGTAGCTGCAGAGGATCCTGGGCACAGGTCCAGTGCTGAAAATGAGAACTGGGGATCACAGTGTCCCTTTTGGAACACTAGAGAACACTAAGTGTAAAATGTCTCATCAAAACGCAGGAGAAAAGCCAGACAGACCTATTGAAAGTGAGACCATAGCAGATAGTTTTGATGTTAGGATGGAAAACTGAGACGGAAATTATAGGAAGCCTTTTAAAAAAGCTGCATGCAAATGAACAGAGAAATTCTATTTAACTTTTTCACCCTTCCCAATAGCTGATATTCCCATCAAGGGACTTAATTCTCTTCTGCTTTAGAGCAGTGTCATTCTTCTAAATTGCTCTTGGCTGTGATCTTTACCTGTGCTCTGCACCTTAATTTCTAAGTTTTATGAATTGTCAGTAACAAACTGCCCAGGACAACCCCTATTAAGCTTCCTCATCAACAGTCTTCTGAAAGACAGAACCCAGCAACATGATTGGTGTAGGCAGATAAATAATGAGGCTTATGCATTGGTATCATAAGAAACAGATGTGAACAAAACACAACAGATGAGAGACATTAATTAAGAGCTTCAAAAAGATAACTAAGATGATGTAAGAAAAAAGATTAGCTACTAGCTGGCTAGCTTTGTGCTACTTATTTTTCTTTCCTCCAATCATTCAAGCCTGTTACTCTCTTTGTGATGTGTTTGCTTTGTGTTTTTCTATGTCCTTTATCTTCAACTATAGCTGATTTTACAGTCTAGACAACAATAATATCAAATGTTTGTAGAAAAAACAGATTTTTAAAAATCTAATAAAAGCATGCGTTTATTTTAGGAGAATCTGTTTCCTAGAAGTCATAAAAAAGAAGAGACATTAATAGGAAAATATTAAGTCAATTAGTTTGAGCTGTTATCATGAGCAATTTCCATCTATGAAAGGAGGATAGACAAATGAAGGGATATTGCACCATTTTAAAATACGCTGTGCATCCAGGTATCTTTCCATTACACTAGCAGGGTGTGCATGGCTCTAAAAGGCTGTCATCTTTACCATGTCACTGGTAAAGATGACAGCCTTAATGAAATCACTTTTATTTTTTTCAAAGAAAGGCTAGGTTTAGTAAACATAAACTACAAGTTCTGTGTATATAATATGCTATGTTTCACCTGAGTACAATTGTCATTCCCAATTTCTTTTCCTAGGAAAGAATTTACTGTGTAACTGTAAAAGAAATTATTAATTGCAAGATTTGTTTATATGATAACTTCTATGCAATACCAAACAGAATTTCTGTGTGAAAATAAACCAACTCTACATATTTATAAAAAAAACCCTTAATACTTACATAAGGGATTGTGTCCAAGGTGTCTGTGTTGACAATTATAGGGGCAGGGCTTGCCTGAAAGGGAAAAAAAAAGAGAACATAAATTTAAATACCTGAAATTCATTAACAATGAAATACCTATATTTATACATTAAGGTAAAAGTCTAAAGGCTCTTTTATCATTGAATTCAAGTCATACAACAGTACATAACTGGGTACTGCTCAATGAAGGATGAATGAAATAGATTCTTAGCCTCCAAACAACAGCTCACTGTGGCCTTTCTTTTTAATTTCTCCAGGCTTTGGACCACATCCTGAATATGTATTATCCAGTTGTTAATTTTTTAGTAGAATTTAAGAAACTTGATGTGTAAGGGATATTGAGTTTAAGGGATTCAGCTTCCCTACCTGACAAAACCACCTTTTGTGTTTGAACCAAGATGATTAACTGACCTTTACAGAGGATAAATATTTAATATTTACACTACTTAGCAGTATTGTATAGGTATATGTATAAACACATATATGATGATATTTATGTCAAAGGTATATAACTGGCATATTCATATACACTCAGCTGAGGTTCAGATTGAAATACAGACTAGTTTAAAAAGACTCGTGCATCTGCAAAGCTGCCCAACCTGATCTTTAATTTCGTGATGAAGCTCATATCCAGGCTAGTTTCCAACCACCTGAACCTCTTGCTCTTCCCATTCTGGCATTCAGTGGTACGGACCCAATGCCAAGCTCTGATATGACCCAGCTGCATAAACCTAACTCAGACTCTGGAGAAAACCAGAAAGTTGTGAGTACATGTAAGCCAGAGGCAAGCACCATCAGTAAAATGTCAAACTGAGGCAGGGCTGTCGAGATGGGACTGTTAATAACTCAAGGACTCAGAAGAACCAACATGTAGTCAAGTGTAGTACAAAATGTGATGGAAGGCACTCATTCTCAGCCTTAGTAATGCCTACTTGAGCAGCAAAGGCTCTTCAGGCACTGTACTGGGCTGATGAAAATACTAATGCTTAGCACAGTAGCTCACTAGTTCTATTCACCTGCACTGATTTGCCACTGAATGGCTGTACTTTAAACTCATATAGACTGCAGGGTCTCTTTGTGCATGGTAGGCATGAACACGGCACTGCTGAAAACACTGATCCTATTTCTGTCGTCAAATATTTACTGTGGAATTTCAAACCTTTGGTTATTACCAACCCAAATTAGGAATGTGACATTAGTGCAATAATTCAAGTAACATGAGAATAATACAGGGTTTTCTTTCCCAGTTTTTGTGCAGTCATTCAAGGATAATTCTGTGTTCAAAGAAATTTGATATTATTGGACAAAAGCTACTGCTGATTAATGCCACAATTTCTATACAACTGTGTAAGCTGTGAATCAAAATTAAATGCATACAATTTGGTGTGTCTTGCATTTCATGGCATTGACCACTGTCATGGTAAAGTATTATTTGATATTAAAATGCTTAGAATCTGAAAAGATATTATATACCCATACCCTGTTATTCTCATTGTGTCCCAAAACACTGGACACACTGAAGTGATAGGTAAAGCTGAAGGCCATATGATCATAATAATATTAGCTTTAGGCATATGGGATATGCCTATAGTTGCATTATCATTGAAGGTAAAACAAATTATTTCCTTTTTAGAATAATAGTTTTTACTTACACTAGTATTTATCTCAATACACTTAAAAAGTGCTACCTTTGCTAAAGGAAGAATAAGCTTGGGAATTTTTTATAGGATTGATTTTATCTCCTTTTTATTTTTACCTCCTGTGTTGGTCTATTACCAACTACAAAAAAACCCCTGCAATTTTCAGAATAAAAGCATCTTTCCACTGATGATTTAATAAACAGTATCTACTAAAATAATAAAAAAAAATCTTTCAGAAGTAATTTTCCAAAGCATTTGCCCAAATCTCTTCAACCTATTGAAGAACAAAGCCTTTTATCTGTATCAGATTTTCCTGAAGTAAAGCTAAAGAAATCAGAAACAAATGTGGGAACTCTTGGGACTAGACAGAGTACTCCTGACAAGGGGATGAGATGTCCCTCACCCTGTTGCCCAGGCTGGTAGTGCAGCCCAGCTTGCCATTCCCCCTCACTGATGCCATGGCCGACTCATGTGCAGCCTGTTCTCCTCTCTACAAAGCTGCAGCTTAGCCAGACTGTGCCTGGCTGGGACTGCTACATGTCTTATTCTGTCACAGGGAACTCCTGTATGTTTTCATTGAACTTTGTGAGGTTCCTCTCAGCTCATTTCTCCTTCCTATTGATATTCCTCTGAAGAGCAGGGAACAGTCCAGTGCATCATCTGCTCTTCCCAGTCTGGTGTTATCTCAAACCTTGCTGACAATGTTCTCTATATAATCATTCTGGTTGTTAATGAAGATGTTAAACAGCATTAGCACCTCTATCAACTCTGTATGAGCACCAAAAGTAACTTGCTGTCAGTAACTGAACTCTGAACTGCTGACCACTGCTTTTTGGGTCTGCTGGTCCAGCCAGTGTCCCACTCATCTTCTAGTAAACCCATCCATTTAGTTTCTCTCATTCAGCTGTGAAAGAGAATTTATGCTGGAAGTCTTTCCTAAAATCCAGGCAAATGACATCTACTGGTTTTCCTTCATCCACAGAGCTAGTGGATTTCTCATCACAGAAAGATGTTAGGTTGGCAAGGTAAAATCCAAATATTTGTAAACAATTATAAATTTACCTCCCTCTTTTTAATCACCTCCTTCTGTCTTTTGTAAGCCTTGACAAAATGTTCTGGAGGCCCAGACCATGGACACTCACCACGATGCTTTCATTTGTTAGTTTCCTACCTAATCCTGATCCCTGGGTTATTACTTGGTCCGTCACCCCTTCCACAGCAAAAGTCTGAGCATTTAAACTGCTCCTTTGAATGATGTGATCCTTTCCCGACTAGCCCTGCTACAGAACCTTGTGAAGAATTAGTTTTCAAGCCAGTATATCACTCGGGTCATTTCAATACTGTGCTTACTGTATTCTTTACTGATTGGAAAAACTATACTAAACTATCAAACTGATCATTTTCTGCAACTGGGGCGTTTATCCTGTTCAGACAGATGGGCATGAAAAAATTCAGAGTGCAATAGTTTCAGATGGATATAGTGACTATAAGCACTCTCTCACAACTAATATCATCAGTGCATTCGCCTTCTCTGTTCCTCCTGTTCTTATCTGTGCATGTGATTCTGTGTGTGTGTGTGTGACAGTGCTTCTTGTTACAACTCATCTTTTTAGGTTTGGAGGGATTTTTTTCGGGGAGGGGGGTATTTGCTTTGCTGGTTTTTTTTAACAAGAAATATGACTTAATAGAAACATTTTACTCCCATCTCTCTGCTATATGATAATTTGAAGAACACTAACCTCCTGAGCTGCAAAATTGCATTAAAGTGCAGGAAATGGGGATTATTTCATTAGCTGGGCCCTGTTTGTAGCTCATGCATTAAAGTAGGAGACTTCAATCACGCAAAGTTGAGAAGACAGTTTGCAATCACTGGAGAGAGCCCTAAATATAGTGCTAGTCATGGAGTACACAATAGAATCAACACAGTCCTGTAACCACAGTGAAATTACTGAAGGGATAAGATCAGTATCAACAAGGAGTCAAAGATTTTACTTTCCAGAATGATGTGTCTCTATCTATGAAAACATGTCACTGGTTCACCAAATTCTCAAAAAAGATACTCAGGTATCTCTGCACTTCTAATAGAGAACATTGACAAATCTATGAACCAGGACTCATCAATAGTACTCCCAACTGTGCATGAATTAACAAAGGCATGCACAAACACGTCTAGATTCTCTTGAGAACCACTGCCTAGAGTGTCTTTGAGATTGCACTGCTCCTTATTTCTCAATCTGTATACCCACACAGATCTATATAGTCTTTATCTAGGCTTCAGACTGGTTGAGAAGAAATAGTTTTCTGGAAGATAATGACTTAATTCCTAATTTTGTGCTTTGACCTCCTCCACCTTGACCAAGACACTGAACCATATTTTACCAAGTAAATTATACTTTACCAGCTTTTCCCACATGCAAAATAAAACCAAACCAATCACCAGAAGTGTGAATATTACTGAGTGCAGTGAATTGTGTAATCCTGTTTTCCCCATTCCTCACTCACTTCGCTCTCCACCCCAATCCCTACCTATACATTAAATATTATACTAAACTGACAATGTACTGTGCAGTCAGACTTATAGCTCCTGCTCCCTGAATGAACCTTCCTCCTACCCTTGACTGGAAGCACTGCTTTCAGCTGAACCATCTCTGTGCTTTGAAAAAAGGCATCACACTGACAGCTGCAGTGAAAGAGTGGCATAGCTGAGACAAAACTTGAATAGCTTTGGGAAAAAATAAAAATGGAAGATTTTTAAAATCTTCTTCTTCTTAAAAGACTTGAGCATAAAACACTTTGCTTACAAAATATATACAAGATTGTTCTGCTTGCTTCTCTGCCAAAAGCACAACTTAGAAGCAAGACAGAGTAAAAGCACTTGAAGCCAGTAGAAACAGAACAAAAAGGCACATGGTCTAGTTCATGAACAATTACTCTGCTGCAAAATTCTCTCTCTACAAGCATATGACATGACTCATACCTCTCAGACAAGGTGAACTTTCCCTCTACCATGAATGCTAGCATTAACCTGGTTGACTGTTTTTAATCATAGTACTCACAGTTTTAGAGACTATCCATATCATACTGGGTTACTTTCTCCAGCATTTGTAAGTTCTTGTTTTAACTGTTCCTACTATGTAGGACTATATTCAACACCAGACTACAAAATCACAAACGTAGTTATGAGGCCACTACTTTATAAATCATAAGCACAGCACATTACTTCTTAACAAGAAAACACAACCAAGTATGTAATCATTTTGAAATTGCCCACCTATGCTTATTCCCAGCTGCAGTTTTAATTTCATAGAATCAATAAGATTGGTAATTATTGTAAATTCAGCAAACCCTGTGGCAGGGAAGAACGATACATCTGACTCCATGTTATCAGAAGACCAACTTATTACTTTATTATACTATATTATATTAAAGAATAATACACTGAACTATACCAAAGAATACAGAAAAGATACTTACTTAATGCTAAAGAGATAATCATGAAAACGCGTGACTCTTTCCAGAGTCCTGACACAGCTTGGCCCTAACTGGCCAATGAGTCAGAACAACGCACACCGAAGCCCAATCAAGGACTCACTTTCAGGTAAACAATTTCCAAACACATTCCACATGGCACAAACACAGGAGAAGCAAATGAGATAAGAATTGTTTTCTTTTGTCTGAGGCCTCTCGCTGCCCTTTAAGCTTCTCAGGAGAAAACTTCTGGGAGAAGGAATCATGTTCAGAAAATGTGGATGCCACAGGTAACAATCTCTAGGATCAAGTCCAACCAATAATAAAGCAACACTACCAGGTCCACCCCTAAACCATGTCCCTCAGCACCCCACCTGACTGGTTTTTGAACATTTCCAGGTTCAGTGATTCCACTGCTTTCCTGGGGAGCCTGTTCCAAGGCTTAATCACCCTTTCAGTGAAGACTTTTTTTCTGAATATCCAATCTCAACCTCCCTCATATGGAACTTGAGGTTGTTAGAACTCTCTACTGCTTTTCTTGTTAAGGAACCACCATCCTTACCTACGTTATTACATTTAATTAAACTCAAAATAAGCAGGTGGTGAAACTGAGAGTAATACAAGAGTTTATGTATTACCATTTTAAAAGTAAGTTGAGTTGTCAGTGGCTTATTGCCATCTTGTGCAGACAATGAACTCTGGACTGTCTATCAGAGTTAAAGGCTCATCTTTCCAGGAAGTCAGCCCTAAACTCTGAAACACTCTCTGGAATATACATTTGCAGTTTTGTATTACTTCAAAATGTTAGCATTTTGTGTCTTCATAATACCAAGTAGAGCAGTCCCTATATGTGCACATGAATAGGGCATGCTGCATTTCTCAGATACACAGGGTAAGACTGCTTAAGGCCTTAAAAAAGTCATACTGAATTAGTTTAAGTTCCTGCTTTCAGGAGTTTCACAATTGCAAGAAATAGATTTACATTTAGACACAATGGCAGGAAAGATTAAATGACTATTTAGATGTCAAAACAGTAATTCTCTGGCATGCTATGAGACCTCAAGATCACAGAACACACAGCACCTTTTGTCACATTTACCACTGAATTACAAACTGAAAGACTAAAAGATAAAAAGCCATTTCATTGCTATTAATCAGAAAATGTAAAAGCTAGATAACCTCTTTGAACATCTAAAGAGTGACTTAGCAGCAAACAATCCTACCTCTGCCCTGAGACATAAAACAGAAGTCAAAAGCAGCTTTGCTTGCAGGCTGCAGCAGCCACGAAAGAAGAAAAATGCCTCAATAAATCCTCAAGACCATGCAATGCAACCTCATATAAAGCTATTTAGCTTATATGTAAATCACACTTTTCAAAGGAGGTGGCCTTATTTGCAGACTTGGAGTTTTACACTGTTTTTACTTAATCTGTAGCAATAATTTCCTATTTAAAATTGTATTAATTTGCATTATTAAAAAAACCCAAAACCCATACACAAGGAAAATCTAACATTTCTGTGTGGGTTCAGAGGCTATCAGAGGGATTGAGAAGAAAGCACCTACTTTACAGTTGTTGAAGTTTCACCTGTAACAATCTTACCTGTTAGCAGGTTGAAATAGCAATGATTAACGTAACAGATAATTTTTCCCCAATATAAGATCCAATGAAAGACATAGAAATATCAATGGGAAAAGATCTCTGGCCACTGGAACAGGCTCCCCAGGGAAGTGGTCCCAGCGCCAAGCCTGGCAGAGTTCAAGAAGCGTTTGGACAATGCTCTCAGGCACATGGTGTGACTCTCAGGGATGTCCTATGCAAAGGCCAGGAGTTGGAGTTAACAATCATTGTGGGTCCCTCTCAATTCAGAATGTTCTGTGATTCTGTGCTAATACACATGAGTGCACACAGACTCAAAACAGCCCAGAAGAAAAGCATCCAGATTTTAGGCATCCTATTTGACCTAGCTGTGTGCTTTTTTTTTTTTTTTCCTAGCCTCAGGGTGCACAAACATAGAACTCCTTCCAGAAAGAAAAAAACAAAATAAAAGCAAAATTACAGCTATTTCTTTCATGGAATCCTAGAACCGTTTCTGTTGGAAAAGAGTTCTAAGGTTATAGAGTTCAAATGCTAACCCAGCACTGCCAAGCCCTCTGCTAAACCATGTCCCTAAGTGCCACATCTACAAATGCTGCAACACTTTCTCCAAAGCCTGAGCAGGGACAGAGGAAAAACAAGCACATGTGTGATCCCAATACAAACAATGGAGGGGATCTGGACTGCACTTGCAACCTAATTATGGTATCTTCTCATATTTGGCTTTTCCTCCTTTCTTTCAGAAGTCAAGGCTGCCTTACCAACCATATGGCTTTTGATCTTTAAAATCATGGTACACTAAAGCTTACAAAGGAGTTATCCAGTGTCTTATTCTGTTACCTTTTTATATAATGAAATACCTGAAATTTGAGTGTAACATTTCTGCATGGGGTTTAAAAACCCTCCTCAAAACAGAAACAAATGGACTAAAAACTATAATGCAGATGAAGAGAACAAAAAAAAAGAGAATGCAAAACTAAATGTCAAACAGGGGAATTACTTTAATAAAATTCAGTAACTGCTTAAGAGGTTTATCAGAATATGAATCATAAAGAATGAAACACCTGCTTTCAGGTTAATCTGTTACATTCAGCACTGTAAATAGGAGCCTAGCAAGAAAGGAATCAATGCCAAAGAGTGTTCATCTCTGCTTAGCAAGGGCAGAAGTCATCAAGGCTTACTGGTGTCACAGTTAAAACTCTCCATAGAGAAATAAAGAATAAGAAATACAATATTTGTAGAGGTTTGTAAAGGTTCTAACAGCACAAATGGCAAAATCACCAGTGATCTTGTTTTGGCACTGAAGTGGCCATGAGGAGAGCTGGGAATTACTGTGGTCCATATAATACATTAAATTAACTCACTGATTCTGGCTAAGTATGTTTAGAGGCAAAGCTATTTTGCCAAATGCTGTCACTTAATGTATAAAAATTTAACTATACAGGAAGAAATTTAAGAAACAAACTTGATTTTGAATATCTGCAATAAACTGCAAATTCAAGTCAGTCTGTGCTGGAACAAAGAGTGTTTTGATTTTTATGTCAGTGGAAGTAAACTTCTACCATAACGTCCTCTGGAAGTTTTAACTGATGTCCCAGAATGCCCCTTTATGTCCCAGAATCTCTAAGTGATGAATAAAATTAACTAAATTATTCCAAATATAGAACTTGCCCAACAGCTTGTTTCAAACCCTAAATCACTGCAGGACCACTGCACTCAGTATGTCAGTTTAAAAGATAAACATCCATGTGTGAAGAGCAGCTATCCAGGGCTCAGGGGGAATCAGCTCTTTTACATGGTTTAGCTTCACGTGGCATAAAATACATTTCTTAATGGAGATGCTCTGTTACATAAATTACAACTATTTGGTACTTTACTATAGGGCTTGCCAACCATTTTTAAATCTCAGTTTTCTTACTGATGTCCTTCTGCCTGACAACCTGAGTGCTCTGTGGATGGCTTGCAGGACAGCACATGCCAGAACTGCCAGTTTTCCCATAATTTTACAGGTTGTAGCACCCAGCAAGAACTTCACCAGCTGCCAATCTTAGCCAGGGCTCTCCTTGTGAACCTTCATAAGGCCATCAGGTTGTTACTGATTAAAGAGAATGGTCCCTTTTGAATGATGCAATTTTGATGTAAGACAGAGAATAGAAATATTCAAATGCCATTTTCTTTTTGTTTTTAGGACCAATTGCCCTCATAGTTTAAAATTTTTGCACAGAGAAGAAAAATCAGTGCAATTTCTGGACTTTACATCTTATTTCTCACTCTGTTACATTCAAATGTCTTGTTTAAGGAGTACATCCTACTGAAGCATGAATCTCACGTCTCTTCTGCCTGCTTTCAGCTCCCTATTGGATGGAAACAGCAAGGGAGCAGTTGACTGCAAGGGAAGCTTCTGTGAGGAAGGCCATGGCTGCCCTAGGCTGGGCACAGGTGGTTCCAGCCAGTGTCACACCAGACCCACCACCAGGGCAGGACAAACAAGTAATAAGGAACAAAAGGATGAGGAAAAAGGAGCAGAAAAGACAAACAAGCATGACCCTGATTCTGGCTCCAACCCCATGTGTGAGGGACCCCACGTCCCTCGTCCTCCCAAAGGCACTGAGTGGGACCTGAAGTGATGGCTAGTGGAGGGGAGGTGTCTGAAGTGAAGATGAACCTCAAGATGAGGTGTTTTCCCTTCGTGTTTGTCATCTTTGTTTCTCAATATCCAACTCAATAATTAAATGTTTATGTAAACTGGAAAGAAAGTGTCATAGTCTGACAATGACAACATAGTTAAATTCCCTGTCAAATCTGCTTTGCCTTCAAAACACCAATTATTCTGAAATTTCACTGTAGAACAGGTATTTGTTCAGCACCTTTTATTTAGTCATTCTATTTTCTGAAAAATCTACAAATCCAGTATTGGAGGTAAGACTGGAACAGCGAGGAAAGCAAAAGAGCAAAGTCTTGGTTATGAAAGAAAATGTTGAGTACACAATGTATTCTGTGCAGATGTGAAGTCACTTGAGCTGGGTAGCTGAGTAGGAGAAACAAAAAAATCATAAAATCTTGGAATGGTTTGAGTTGGAAAGAACCTTTGAAGTTCATCCAGTCCAAGGCCCCTGTGATAAGCAGGGTCATCTTCAACTAGATTAAGTTATTCAGAGCCCCATCCAACCTGACCTTGAATATTTTCAGAGATAGGGCATTCACCAACTCTCCGAGCACCTGTGCTGGTATTTTACTGCCATCACTGTGAAACACCTCTTCCTTATATCTAATCTAATCTAAATCAATCATCTTTCAACCTAACACCTTAGCCCTTATCTTGTCACAGCAGGTCCTGTTAAAAAGTCCGTCCCCATCTTTCACTTAGACCCTTCCAAGTACTGCAAGGCCACAACAAGATCTCTCAACAAGAGAAAGTAGAGGCAGTACTGTGGTCACAAGGAAAGCTGTCATGTAAAAATAGAAACACATAAATTAGCAACTGATAAAACATATATATTTATACACTTATAGATCTTCTATAAAGAGATACTTTCCATGGAGAGAGAAAGCTTCACTTACCTGTCCTTACATACTCTATTAAAATGCGTTGCTGTTGACCTCTCAATTCTTAGAAATGGCATTAAACAAAAAATTTCAAAACACAAAATCAACGCAACACGGCACCAGAGGTTTGGAGAATAAGGAAACAATGTAAAGGGACTGAACTTGAGGAAAAGTAACAGTGCCACAAAAGGAGCTCTATGATATGCCATTGCTTAAGTAAACAAAGTGCCAAGGGCCATTATAAGTCTGAACCACAATGGAAATGACTGAAGAGCACAGGAAAACCAACATTCTTTCAAAGAAATTGCACAGAACCTTAAAAATACTCCTTACGTAAAACTACAGGCCTGGGAAAAAAGAAGGCAATTCCCCTTCAGAAATGATCAAGGGAAAAGCATCCATGTGAACTTGAAAAAAATTGATTGTGGGTGCAAATAGGTGAATATGACCTATTATGGTCCTATTATGGGTGCAAATAGGACTAAAAAACCAAAATTAACAAAATGGACTAAAAGCAAACAGAAAAAATATTTTTAAAAATTGATGTTAATAATAAAAAGCACTTCATATCAGGAAAATTATACTTCCTGGTTTTCAATCAATATTTTGCTATTTTTACAGTGGGAATATTTTTCAATTTCATGGCAAGGGCAGCCAAGTAGATTTTATCCACAGCTACAACTACATGGCAAATTCAACAATCTATAGTACAGTCTCCCTAGCAGACAGGCTGAAGCTTTGGTGCCTAAAAGGAGTTTTCCTTTGTACAAACTAAGGTTGGCACTGAAATGAATACTGTAGGCAGTACTCACATTCTGACAGATGGGCGACGCGACCTATGAGGTCTTTCCCCATCTTTACATTTCAGCATTCTGTCATTTCTTAACAGCACTGTTTTGGCTACAATTGGATGCAGAAACACTGAGTAAAAAAATAGTCTTAAACAGAATTAAAACAGGTGAGAACAGTGACTGATCTAGTAGCAAGTAGCACGGCCCTTTTTCTTATGACGCAGGCACAAAAAGTAATACAAAGTAACATTTTGAAACATGATCATTCCTGGGTTATAGGCTATCTTTTAGTTACTGATTTCAATACATATTTTCTGCTTTGTAAAACACAAACATTTAGGATGCTGCTCTTTGTATACATTATTAGTCATGACCTGAAAAGGACTAGGAAAGTCCTGCACTCTCTGAATTTACTGTGTGAATGTATATATTAAAAGCCACTTATCCTACAAAATGGAAGAACTCTCCTTGTACACAAAGACAACATTCATCTTTCACTTTATCGAACAATACATGTAGCAATCAAAGACACAAAACCTAAAAACTGTCAGAAGTGATCTTAACCGAGATTGAGAAGATGGGTTTGCAAACCAGTTAGGGGAACTTCAAACGTCACAACCACCCTTCATGCACTGAACAGCATCCCCCCCAAAACACTGGAACATGAAATGGTTCAGAGCATCAAGGCAGCCTCTTCCTCTAGTAATAATAGCAAAACCAGTAACAGTAACAAACATCTCCTGGATATCTGTCTCTAAAATGATGGTGGTTTGGTTCTCCTTTTTTAATGGAAAAATTCCAGGAGAGGGCTTTCAGAAATAAGGCTTGATTACTGTCAGAAGGGATAAAGAAAACAATTCCTGGCAAAGGAAACTGAAAGTTATGCCCTATACATCAGGCACTAGAAGAGAACACCTGGAAAAGGACTAAGCATAGCATTTAGTAACACAAACAGAGCTGTCTGCTTAAGGCAAGAGAGAGGCAGAACACAGAAATCAAAGAGCACAGTCCTAAAAATATTCAGCTTCAGGAACTCAGATTTCTCTTGTGCCTGTACAACAGCATTTCAACC
This sequence comes from Peucedramus taeniatus, assembly GCA_013400575.1. Classification (NCBI taxonomy): domain Eukaryota; kingdom Metazoa; phylum Chordata; class Aves; order Passeriformes; family Fringillidae; genus Peucedramus; species Peucedramus taeniatus. The sequence continues at coordinate 51,502 of WBNO01029061.1, read as the reverse complement.
TTGAAAATAACATCTATCCCAAGAAACTGGCATTTAGACATGAGGCAGCCTTTCCCCCGAACCGTTTGGACAGATCCAGTCTCCTCCTACCCTACTTTTTAGGCACCAATCCCACCCTTCAAATGAAACACATCCCCCTCCTCCAGTAAATTATGATGCCTGCCAGAAATATCACATTTACCATTCTCAGCCTGTTGTAAATCCTGACTTTCGCCATGGGATGTCTGGGAAAAACTAACACCTAATGTGATGGTCCTTTCCGAAAACTAAGCAACTTCACAGGCAGGTGCACCAATTCTGAGCACTAACATATAAAACCCCACTGCAGACCTGACCCTGATACTAAATAAATGTTTGGCTGGGAGGACAAGAAATGGGAACATCGTGTGCTTCAGAGGAATGGGAGAAAAATGACATAGAAAATATTACAGCAAGAAGAACACAGAATCTGTGGGAGGCACAAGGTTTTTTAGGGCAGCTGTAATAAGGAGAAAGCAAGAGACTCCAAAGTTAGTCAGTCCATCCTTCACATGCTACTATATGCTTTGTGACACATTTTGAAATGTCTTCTTCAATTATAAGTGCTCTACTCTTACACAAACAGGGGTTCAAGCTTTTTTTTTGCAATCAGCCCATCTGTTATTCAAGACTCTTTTGCTCACTTATTAGCTCAATACTGATCTGACACAGAACTGAATAATTCTTCATGCTGTTGATCACATACTTGATAGTTCTGATGTGTCTCTTCTGCACAATATTAGCATAATTTCATTTAAAAATACCCTATTAAATCTATATTTCAAATAAAATGAAGATACATAGAAGAAAGAAAGATATCATCTTCTTTCCTGTCCAGCACATTCTACCTGGCTTACCTAACCCAGTCACCAAAAGCCAGCTGCTATTAAAATATTTCCAGTGCACATGACATTAAGATAAATAAATAGCTTCTTTGAAATACTTGGAATTAGAAGTAGCAACACATATTGATGTAAACATAGAAGAAATCACTTAGTTATTTTATACACAATATACAATATTACTTTGTGCTATCTGGTGATAAACAGTAATACCCATATCTTTAACTTATATTTATTAATATTTCTTATCATTATAAAGCCAAATCTCAATTACATGTTTTTTCAGGAAGTAAATATTATATGTAATATAGTCTTTTTTCTTGATAATTAAAGTAATGATAAATTAGAAATACTGGCAATATATTTTAATTCCAGGTGTATAGAACTATGCATTATCTCCCCAGAAAAACCACCAGCTTTTATAAAAGACGGTTCTTTACTATTTATCTTTTCATCAGAAAGAAACACAGAAGAACTATGGTCAGAGGTCTGAGTTCATTCAATTCAACAGAGCTCAGTTTAATTCATTTCCCTCCCAAAAGAAGCCTAACCTTCAGAACTGAAATTTAAAAACATGCCTTACTTTAGAGATATGTTACAGTTTTCCTTACCGGGAGAAAAGAATCAAATGAACCCTGTTCCCGATTCTCAATAGCTGAAATTGTTCTCAACCAGAGGAGATAGCTTGAAATATCAGATATTTCAGAATGCTCCATACTGAAAGCTGCAAGATTAGCAGGACTGAGGTGAGACAGACTTGCAAAAGGAGGGCTTTGCCTGTGTTACATAAAGTTCTAATTAGATCCTTGGTACAAATTGCTATCCTAAGAATAAAAAATTAATCAAAAAGCCTCATTGGAAGAATAGGAGGGCAAGATTAGAGCCGAGACAGCTGTGGGACAATAGCACTAACTAGATTCTGTGCCACTACTCAGAAGTGAAAATACATGTGTGAAAATCTAAGTGTTCCCTTTGTGTTACTTCAGACTAAACTGTTCACACCTGGTTTTTTACCTCAGTGGAACACAGGAGACCTCTCTGTACTGAGATTCTAATGCAGCAAGCACCTAAATATCAGACCACTTTAATGTCACATGCAAAATATTTTCATGAAAAGAAGAAAAATTTGAAACCAACTGAGTAGAGAAGTGGTGTGAGAACAAGTTTTGCAAGGACGTTTGGTGACAAACTGTAAGCGCCAGCCTACAACAATTTGTTAAATTCGACTCAAACTTAGAAAACTACCCAAATAACCCCAATATAGCTGATGGATGATTTCTTATCTCTCAAAAAATTTCCAATTCCAGTCTCCATTTCCAAAGTACAGCTGAGAGCTCTCTTTACCTGTTCAGATTTCTATTTCCTGCACTTATGGCTGGTACTGTAGAAATGAAAGGAGTAGTGACAGGACCCAAGGGAACGGCCTGAAGTTGTGCCAGTGGAGTTTTAGATTACAGATTAGGAAAACCTTCTTCACCCAGAGGGTGGTTGGGCACTGAACAGGTTCCCCAGGGAAGTGGTCACAACACCAAGTCTGACAGGGCTCACTAAGTGTCTGGACAATGCTCTCAGGCACATGGTGTAACTCTTGGGGATGGTCCTGTGCAGGGCCAGGAGTTGGATTCTATGATCCTTGAGGGTGCCTTCCAACTCAGGATATTCTATGATCCTTCAGGGGCCAGACATGACTGTTTTACCCATTTGTAAAATTCAGAGCACACAACTTGAAGATTTCAATAAGGTCAAGACTTCAGTTACAATTGTCTTTTAAGGGGGATTGCATAGAATATTTGTAGGCTGTCTGCTCAGAAAAGACACACAAAGACTGACATTACCAGTTATTTTCTGGAACAAGATGTCATCCTTTGCCAAAGAAGCTCTGAAGTAAATCTGAATGTCAGAGCTGCTAAACAGCCATGATGAAATAGAAATATCAGACATGAAGGATGAAATACTGGAAATAACAACTTTTATATTCTCCAATTCCTTACCTTCTCATAAAAATGAGTGTCCAAAAAGAAGCAGGATATAATTATTTGTTAAGAGGCAACACAGGCGAGAGGAGAGAGACTGAAAACTCCTAGTACAAGGGACAAGGAAACAAGTGGCCTTAAACACTATGTCATTTACTGCATATTAAACTTTCTTGATTTGTCTCCTAGTAAGTTAATTTTGTGGCTCCAAATATTCACAGTCAAAAACAATGTCATAAAGACCAAAATACTTGACAAACCAAGCAAAGTTTAGGAAATAATACTGTTTTTTTTTTTAAAAAAGCAAAGAAGCAGCATTAAAAAACCCTATGGGTTTGCCTAATTTAGAAAAAGTATTTGAAAAATCTTTCACAATGCAGCATAAATACATTTTTGATGAACAGATTATTCTTAAAAATTGATATAAAATTTTCAAAGAAAAAAATTGTATGCAGCCTAACATGAAAAGTGCACCTTTTTCACAAGAAAACTAATTTCTGAAAAGACTCAAAGAAGACTTTGCAACAAAACCCATGTAGCATTGCAGAGTGGAGGTGAGGAAAGAAAGAAAGAGTGCTGCTTCACCCCTCTACTTCTTCACTTAAAATGACACTGTTTAATGAAAAAAATCTACACTAATTTAAATGTTATAAAAATAATTCAGTATTAACTAAAATGCAATACCCCGTAAAGCATATTTCAAAAAATATCTTTTTTGACAAAATGAACATTTTCATTTGGCAGCAATTATAAAATATGTGAACTGTATATACCTAGGAGCAGGCAACTTTTCCCTTCCCTTCAAACTCCTTCCACAACATTCTGTAAGTTATGTGGTATAAGGGCATGAACAGGCCTTTGGTTTCACCCAGTACAGTTGTTTGCATCAACTTACAGAACCAATTTATAGAATGTTTTAGGTTGGAAGGAACCTTAAAGATCATCTAGTTCCAACCCCCCTGCCATGGGCAGGGACACTGGACCAGGTTGCTCCAAGCCCCATCCAACCTGGCCTTGAACACTGCCAGGTATGGGGCATCCATACCTTTTCAGGACAACCTGTGCCAGTGCCTTGCCACCCTCATGGTGAAGGATTTCTTCCTCATACCTAGTTCAAATCTGCTTCCTTTTCAGTTTAAATTAATTTCCCCTTGCCCTGTCACAACACACCCTTGCAAAAAGTCTCTCTCCAGACCTCTTGTAGCCCCTTTAGATAATGAAAGGTTCCATGAGGTCTCCCTAGATCCACATGATCAGTATTATTTGCTTCTCAGAAAAGCAGAAGACTTGAAAGTGAGAGCATAAATAACTCACCAGTTCTTCATCAATTTGAAGAGCTAATGTTTAAACCATTATCTTCTAGGACATGAGAGGGATCATTTATTGTGAAAATGGTTGCAACTAGTTAGTTTGTTGCATTACCTAGAGAGCTCAAAAAAGAAGTTTAATTTGCAGAGTACCTTGTCCTGTAAATATGAGCAATCCAAATGGACCATGACAGACACGGCTGAGTCCTTCAGCCAAAACTCTGTGAAAACATTTCTAAAAAAGGATAGAAAATACCGGGGAGAAGAGAATGAGGGAACAACCAGACCTGAGCAGTAGATGGTACTGCATGACAAAGAAGGCATACACATAAGAAGATCACAACCAATGGATAACCCCATGCTGAGCAAGTGCGCCTTCAGAGGGGCTGTTTTGTTTGTGACAGGAACTGGTGAGATTTCTGTAATTTTATTTCAGTTCATGCACTTTCTCTCTCCTGCTTTTCCAACTTTCTTCCTGCTGCAGGAAGAGTGAGAGAGTGGTTCTGTGGGGGCTGCCAGCTGGGGGAACCAAAAATTGATCTACCAGTCCTCCAATTAAAGCACCTTTTAGAAGACTTTCCATCGTATTTTAAAAAATGATCTTATGGAATACCTAAAGCTTTTCCACTATCTCTGAAAAACCACTACAGACATGTAATACCTCAGGTCGAGACAGTGATGACAAAACTTTAATAAAGAACTCATAATGAATAAAGATCAAAGTATGACAAAAGCTGATGCAACTACATCCCATAAAAGCTCATACAGTTTATACACAAAGACACAACTCTCCCAGTTTTTTCCTTATATTCTATAGGAAAAAAGCATTCCATGTTTATGCCTTATATGTGTAATGCCATTTATAACAAGTATTTATTTCTATGAAAGCAAGTACTGCTGTCAGTCAAGTAAATGGTAAATAATTTAACCAGTAAAATTCCTTGTTATGACTTAATATAACAGATCAGCTGGGAATAGTCCACAATGTCTCCAGCTGAGAATTTTAAAATTGTTTAACTGTACCTCACCTTTTTAAACCTTTCCAACTGGATTACTGCCTTCCTACGAACATTAAAATGTTTAATTTTTAAAATAAATCTTAGACAATAGCTTCTATAAAGCCTCACTGGAGTTTTGCCAATCAGTTGTTTACAAACCTCTAGCGCATTAAGAACAAATGACAGAGATAACTAAGTGGTTTACAAGGGAAATACTTTGCATTACAAGAATAAGAACAATATAGCCATTCAATTTTTCATACAGGTTTATTTATTTATGGTTACAGAACTACATGGGCTGTTTAAGTCTGGAGGGCTTTGCTAGTTATTGTTATTGGATTTTCAAGGGAAGTAAGGACAGAGTAGTGATTGCTGAGTTCCAGCCCAAAACTCCTGCATCACCATGCCTGAACTCTTGCATCTAATAATCAGAGGCAGTATTACTGCTTTATATTACCTTCAGATGAACTGATGCCCTGTTTCACTAACTTTTCCCACTCACTAGTGGGAAAAGTAGTCAAGACCAGTTATTGCAGCAATTAAATTTTTTCATTTGTGTCTTTTAAACTTTTTTCTGGATTGAATCTCAGTGCAAGATCTCTACAAAAATGTTATTTTCTTTCCCCGTAGTCTGCCCCTTTTGTTGAAACCCCACTGCCATTTCAAGATAAATTCAAAATTACAAACAAATGAAGAAGTAACATTTTCTGTGTGTCTGATATAGTCAATCTTGAAAACTTTTTTTTAAATCCTGTCATTTTACATATCAGGTGGATTTTAAAAGGATTCATCTTCTTTTTCTTTAGTTTTATATAGAAATGGAAAAAACAATAGCACAAATTTTTAAAAACAAACAATTGCAGGTTAGACTGCTACTTTGCAGTTGAGGAGGGTACTTAACTTCTGGGTTAACTTCAGAATTTAAAGTATTGTCAGTAATACCACATCCCACCAACACTCACTGTATCAGAGTTACATGGGAACAGTGTTAAGCACTCTGCTGAACTGTAGTCCACATCAGTGCTTTCTTAATGAACTTCTGTATTTAAAGAAAAATATCTTTTAAAGAAGTTCCAGCTACACATAATGGCTTTTTCTGCCATTGCTTTGCTCTTATATTTTCAGTATTTTCTTCTCTTACTCCAAGCTTACCAATTCAGTAGTACAAGAACTGCTGAAACTCTGTTGACCAGCCCAGTACAACATCCCAGCAATAAGGTCAGCTCAAACTGCTGAAAGAAACATAATCTATTGATAGAAAAGCTTGAAGTAGAGCTGGTTAAGTAATTGCTTTGTACCTCCAAGTCAGAATGTGCCTCACTCCAAGAGCATAGCCCTATTTTTAGCTGAAAATTCTCATACATAGAACAGGCTGATGCAAACTGCCCCACTTCAACAAATAACCCACTGCATCTTTCTACAGCAACATGAAGAACCACTAACCTCAAAAAGATGGAAATCTCATCAACATACCCATGCTCATGGACCCAGGAAATCACTGAGAGTCCCCACCAAGGGAACTGAGCTTGATGCTGCACCTCAAGGGTGGCCACAACCTGCAAGGACCCTTAAAGGTCCAAAGAGAACAGATTTCAGATACCCTTCCACATAGATGGGTTAAAACTTAGAGCCGTTCAACAAATAGTGCAGGTAGGGTCAGTCTAGCTGTTGCCTTAGGACTAAGCTATGACAAAGGGGTTGAAAATTAAGCTCTTCCTCTGTTCTAAGTACAATCCACCAAAACATTTGTTAGCTTTCCTACCTCAGCCAACCCAGTGCGAAATGAAATGAACATTGACTAGCTCACAAATGCATCAGAAAACAAAAGAATCACATAGCTGTTCCTTCTGAGGTGCTTTAAGAAATGTCAAGACATCAGGCAGTAATGACATCTGGAGAAATACAAGATCAGTTTTGCTTTCATCACCTCTCTTGCCCCTGGTTGGTTGCTGAACACCAACTAATACTTCAGACTGCAAAACAAATTTCCTGCATCTCTGTAGTTCTATTATTGCTTTTATTATTAATAACACCAAAACCTAGCTCCTTTACCCCCCATCCCCATGCTAGCAAATGTTTTTGTTGTGGCAATTCTGTTACCTTTTGCATTTTGCTGGTTTGTCAGATTTGCTGAACCCTCAAGTGCAAGAGGTAACATGATGAAATAGAAACTGGCAGAAAGTACATTAAAGTTATTATCACCAGAGGACAAATCCTGGCAAGTGAACCACAAGAAAAAAAGACTTCCATCTGGAAATCAGACAAAGAGCATACAGGTAAACCCAGTAATTCCACTACTGCTTTGGCAGCCATTCAGAAATGTGAAAATACAGATGAGTTATGAAAAAAAAAAAGTAGAAGTAATGGGACTCTTCAAAGAGAGGACAAAAAGGAGCAAAGGTGAGAAGGAAAACAGATACTAAATTTCAGATACTAAATGCAGTACCAATATGTATTTTGAAAGGGCATTATATAAAATGTGCAAAAGGCAACCTTTCAGTTAGATATGACAAGGGCTATCATCAGAGGAAACAAGGAACAAAGAATTATGAATCTGAGGAGCTTTTTAGGTTTTGTCCATTCAGCAAAATATTTCTGCAATTCTGCATTTTCAACTACTACTAAGAGCTGATTCATTTCTTTCTGTATTCTCCATATGATTAACATGAAATTTTATTTCTTGGTACACAAATTAGCTTAGCTGATAGACAGCAACCAGTGCTTAAAACCAAAATAACTAGGAGTGATAACCTCAATTTTCAGCACAAATTATTTAAAAAGCAACGTGCGAATTCCAGTTTTGTGCTGACTACATAGACTTAAATGCATCTCAGCTAAAAGAGAAGATCCACTGAGAATACTGCCATGATAACTCAAAGAAAAAAAAAGAGAATATTTTTGCAGATTTATGCCTGTAGAAGTGATCAGATTGCTTCTACTTTTATACTTGAAGAGGCTGAGGAAGCTAGTAACTGCCCCAGAGACAAATGCAGAGTATCATGCCTCTGCTTAATGCATGTAGTACATCTACATGTGGTACATTACAGAAAAGGTACAGCGCAGTCAAATCAACCCACAACAAACTGGTATTGCTCCTCTTCATATTTCTATGGGGGTTCACATCTTTAAAATCATTAAAGATTTAAATAATAATTATTAAAAATTATGCTAATAATTATAGTAACCTATAATTTTTTCCAACGTTGTTGTAAATTCTATAGGCCAGGTTTTTCTGAAATGCCCAGTGAGACCATATGAACCTCATGAGGTTCAACAAGGCCAAGTTTCAAGGTCCCATACCTGGGTCAGGGCACCAATGACATCAATACAGTCCAGGGGGTGAAATCTATTAAAAGCAGCCCTGCAGACCGGGATTTGGGAGAACCGGTGGATAAAAGGTTAAATGTGACCATCAATGTGTGCTTGCAGGCCAGAAACACAACTGCATCTTGGGCTGCATCCAAAGAAGCTATTAGACAGTGTCCATAAGGAGGGCCATGAGGATGGTGAAGGTTCTTGAGGGGAAGTCACATGAGGAGCAGCTGAGGTCACTTGGTCTGTTCAGCCTGGAGCAGAGAAGACTGAGGGGAGAGCTCATTGTGGTCTACAGCATCCTTATGAGGGGAAGAGGGGCAGGCACTGATCTCCTCTCTCTGGTGACCAGTGACAAGAGCCGAGGGAACTGCATGAAGCTGTATCATGGAAGGTTTAGGTCAGAGATTAGGAAAAGGTTCTTCATCCAGAGGGTGCTTGGGCACTGGAACAGGCTCCCCAGGGAAGTGGTCACAGCATCAGCCTGACAGAGCTCAAGGAGCATTTGGACAATGCTCTCAGGCATGTGGGTGTGATTCTTAGCCTGTCCTGTGCAGCACCTGCCTCTAAATTTTTGCCTGAGCTGGTGGTATAGAGACCATTCAAAACAAAGCAGCAAATGTGGCAGCATCAGCCTCAGACTGAAGATGAGACCAGGGTTCTGTTTTTTCTACTACCTTCTTACAGAACATCTGGATAAAAAAATGTGATTCTTCTTCTTCCAAAATGTCATTTGGCTGTTTGATCCTGTGTGCCCAATTGCAGTCTCACAGAGTATGACAAATGACTTCTACACTCATGACTGCAAGACAGATAGATTTTGATAGAGCACAGATGTGTCTGCTGAGCAGAAAATGAAAACAGAAAGGTAAAGGGAACAAGTCCTCTCCAAAACTCTCAATTTCTTAAGTGAAACATTATTAGTTCTAAATACTTGGAGGCAGAAATGAGCTTGATACAAGTTTCTGTGCTTAGCACGGGGAGGTCCCTGAGCACTGCTGTGTTGTCAAAACCAAACTGCATGCACCAAATTGCACATTAGTGTGACTACCTTTGGAAGAGACAGCTGTGTTGGGACATGACTCTTGTCACATGCTTCTGCTCTCAGCCTTGTGCTGGTACTAGAAGCTGTGCTAGCGGACATCAACTGGGCCATGAAATAGGTCTCTCAAACACCTATTTTTTATTCCCCCAAAGTAGGCTCTGCAGAATGAAGAAAAGTAAAATCAGAGCTTAGCCCTTACATTTTCAATGAATGTGATCAGCTTTCAGGGGAGTGATGGTCATAACTCCCCATAACTCCCCTAATAAAACTTGGACAAACCAGCACACGGATAAATAGTAATTCCTATTCCCGTGATCATGAATGCAAGAAATAGTAGCTTGGTATGGAGCAAGTGTTTACTGGAATTTGAAAGCAAAAGAAATGTAAACAAGGAGTCTGAAAAGAGAACAAGAAGTGTTAAAAGCCTCAGTTTAACTGATTTCATATCTGGCTGCAGCATAGCTGCTCTGGGAGGGCAGCTACAGGAATCCTGAGACACTACTCCATTTTGCTCTCATTTGAAATGCATAATGAAAATAATTTGTCTGATGTTCTGTTTGACCAATTATACAAACAATTTCAGCTGCTGAAGTAACCTGCTTCTCCTTGTACAAATACTTAATCAGAAAGGCAAAAATCTGTATTAAAAGTACAATATATCCAAATCAAAACCAGCTGGTATTTTGTTAAATTGGCTTTTGTACTGTATTCATAGCTGGCTCCTGTGACTTAAAAGAAAGCTTAAACCAGAATTGGAATTTACAAAAAGGATTATTTTGTTTGTTTTTCTGTATTTGGTTTAGATATTACAGGACCTCTGTTTTCAATACATAAAGAATTCCTTTTTGAACCCTGTATTTCTAACTCTCAGAACGATGAAAAATTTTGAAATTAGATGACTATTGAGATAAGTCTGATTAACTGGAGTAATTTATAAAAAAATACTTATACAAAAAGATAAATGAGAACATGTTATTTCATTTATGAACTCTATTGTAATAATCTAAGGCTTATTTCAAAGCAAACATGGATCTTAAAAGCAAAGTTATTGAGTCCATATTCCTTTCTTGACATTTTCTTGGCTTTATTTTTATTATCCTTCATCCAAATGTCACATGCTGACATGGGGAAAGAGAGAGCTAAATTGGCAAACTCTGTAAATCTTGTCACTACTATAACCAGAATCTCCCTTTAGTTTTTTAGAGGTTTTTTTTTGGCTTGTTTGGGGGTTTTTTTTGTGGTTTTTTTTTTTTTTNTTTTGTTTTGTTTTGTTTTGTGTGTGGAGAAGTCTGATCTTTTTGTACTCCAAAACAGTAGAGAGAGACATTTCCAAAAGGGAGATTAATTTTCAGATTATGTCTTCAAGTCACACCAAAATAGCTGAGACCAGTTCTATCTCAATCAGAGCCATTGCCCAGTGTCCAGCTATAAATTGGCATGCATCACTTCTTCTATATGGATCAGACCAAAGCCACCTTGCTGAGTTGCTGTAAAGGGTTTGCATCTTAGAATGCCCAATTCAAATGTAGTGGAACATTAGACACAAAGCTAGGGTTATCAAGCCTTATTCTTAATAATTTTATGCAAACCATAAGGCAACCATTTCAGGGTATTTTTCCTTGTAGTGAAGAGAGCATCTAGTTCATTAATCCTGTTGGCATGCCACCAAAGAGTTCCAGCAACCTCATGAACCAGTCTAAGAGACAGGAAGACCAAAATCCTTTTTATGTAGCCTGTGCCATCAGAGTACTGCAGGAAAAATTAAAGACTTCCCTGTGTTCTAAGTTCCTGTGGTAGCAAGGATCTACTTAGGTGAAAATGTCTAGGAGTGGATTACATGGCGTGGCAGAATATAGAAAAAGTGCAGGAAAAATAAAAGGTTTTGAATCTCTTTGATTTCTACTAGTTTGGGTTTCTAGAGAAATGCCCCTCTGTTCTCAAATATGATGAACAATTTATCCATGGATGAATAAACATGGCAAGTATTAGACAAAATTATGAATAGCAGAAGAACTATCACAACACTTGTGCAGTTTTGGCTAATTACCAATGCTAGGAACCCTGTCCAAACCCTACAATTCCCTCTCTATGTCCCCTTTCATGCCCCTCTGAAAATCCCAGCAGCCAAATTACATGTCAAGGGAAGAAAATGTTCTTGGCTTTTTAGGGCATTTATGAGAAACTCTGAAATATGGGTTTAAATAAATGCAATTCTAAACATGGTGCAACAAATGCAAATTAGGCATTAAGATATTTATGACTGAACAATCAACAGGAGCTAAATAATATGTAATTAAACTATAAATCATTACTATCATTGGTAAGTACAGTATATAGAGTAACCACTTCCATATTTAAAGGAAAATATATGGAACATCTTGCACACAAATACTGTAATGATATATGTAACCATGCCTATTTCTTAAATGTCTTTGCTAACACTTGTGTTAGCAAAAATATTAACACTGATAAAGACCTGATACATTAATAGAAGGAGACATAATATTATATAACAAATGAAAGAATATCCACTTTTCTTTTACTTTGAGAAGTCTGCCTTTGCAAAGCACTTATTTTATAAACTACATTAGGCAGGGATTGCTAAGTTACCCCCTGTGAGATGTAAGATGGTGAGAAATCTGAAGTGACTGACAGCTCCCCTAAATTCCTGAATCTGAAGACCACAAAGCCTCATAACTAACACTGGTGTTTTCTTTTTCCTTTCCTTAAAAAAAAACCCAAAAAACACCACCACCAACAAAAACAAACAAATAAAAAACCTCCAAAAGAACCCAAAACAAAACAACCCCCAAAATACCCTAAAAACCCAAAACAAAATAAAAACACCAAAAAAGGAACTTTCATGTTTAAAGGGAAAGTCCTACTGTGGCCTCAGCATATTTAGTTTCTGGAGTTTCTGGCCTTTTCATTGCATACCATTCAAATCGGAGTCACATGAACAACCATTAAGCTAAGGAAACACATTTCCAAACAATTACAGAATCACAGAATTACTGAGGTTGGAACAGACCTCTAAGATCACTGAGTCTAACCATTAACCTAGTACTGCCAAGCCCACCACTAGACCACATCCCTACACAACACATCTAGGAGTCTTTTAAACACCACTTCCCTGGGAAGGCTCTTATGCCTCATTTCATGTTACTTCTGACCAGGAGTGTTCCCTACATCACTAAGGAAATCGTTGGCCTCAACAAGCTAAGCTTTGATCTTTTTATGCCAAACATAACTGCTACGAATTCAGCAGTAACAAAGACTTCCTGGTTTTGGTAGAAGAAATAGGTTAAACATGAATGCAAAAATCAAAGTTTTTTAAAGCAGCTCTCCTGGGAGAGAATCAGATCTGAATGCCACCTAGAATGGTGCAGGACTTCTTAAAGCCCTCTGTCAGTGTTAGGGACTGGATAGAGGAATTGTTAGAACAATATCATTCATCTTCAAAAGAATATGATAATAGCTTTTATATTTCTGCATTTCTACATCTCTTACATAGCAGCTGCACAGATTGCTGACAATGTTTCAATGACCTCACTTCTATGAATGCAGCATGAGGATCAAGCCAAGGCAAGATACTGAATTAAGAGCTGTCATCTAAATCCACTGATAAGAGCATACCACCCTGAGAATGGAATATGAGCTTTTTTCCTCATGAAAAATTGCCCCTCTACTCCTATCAAAACTTATACCAGCTCAACTTATACCATCTAGCTCTCAACTGCCTTACAGATTTAAAAGGAAAAAAAATGTGTAAAAGACAATTATTGCTCTTTATTTGCTGTTTAACTGCTATTTTACTGGCACTTGAACACACTAGAATAGAGTGAAAAGCTCTCCCATAGCTAAGTGGGAGAGCTTGATGTAACTTTATTGCTGGTGTGACCCTGATTTCTTCAAATTTTTCTACAGCCTTCTGATTTTTACATTCTTGTACAGAATCTTCTCACACACTTTATGTAAGTAACTTATTGTTTTCATTCTTTTATGGGGGACGAGCAACTTGATGGACTGTTGGGTTGCCCAGTGGCATTGAAGAGGTGGCACTGTCACCCTCCAATGACACTGGCATTTCAGGAAGATATAAAATTGGAGTCAGATTTTGATAAACAGTTTTCTTTTTGCCCTGAAAAGAACTGCTTCGTGTCGTTTGTTCTGTGTCCTACAGTGACAAGCCGGGAGGGGCTTGCCAGAAAAATGGCCAGTTGTGTGTGGGAATCTGTGAACTGAAAGGAGTGATCTAAGCTTTCAAAAACACAACCCATGATAAAGAATTTCTTCATACGGCTGGAAGAGTCAGTATCTCTTAGAGTAGACCTCCTGCATTACTACTGAGGCAGAATGCCTTGAAGCATCAAGCCTTGAAGCTCTCACTTCATGCCACCATGCAAAGAGTTCTCAAATGAAATAGTGCAATTTCAGCACTAGCCCCAAAGACCCTCAAAAACAAAAGACCATTCTCAGCAGATCCTAAAGAATTTAGCTGCTCACTGCCCTTTTAAAGTCATGCCACATCTATAGCCTACAGTTTAGCTCACGAGCCTCTACCAGGTAATAAAACACAACTATTTCTTTCTAAAAGAAGAAATAGTTTCTTCTAAAAGAAACTGAATACAAAAAACCATTTTCTGATATTAATTATAAAAAAGCCCAAACCAACCAAAAAAGTTATCAAAGCTGATATCGACAGTTAACTATTCAAAAACAGATGAACATTTACACTTTTATGGAAGTTTTCAAAACAAAGCATGCGTATGCACTTTTGCAGATGACGCATTCAGGATACGATCTGCTATGAGATTATTTTCTTTGAGAACATATCAAAATAGAAGGGCTGAAAATTTTATAGCAAATAGTTAGCTAAATTTCAGTGGACTCCAATATTGTCTTCTGAACTGGGAAACAGCCAAAGATGGGAATCTACTTCTACACCTTCCTTCCCCCTCAAGATGATAATCTTGAGCTCATGGTATCCAAAATCTCATACTGGGAAAGTGTTTAGAGGAGGACCTCTTTCATACAGACCACACAAAGTAAAATTCGTACTTTGAACTTCCTAAAACAAGAACAGCAACACAAACTCTGCAATTTCCTCTTCAATCTACAATCATGGCAATACAGTCTCCTATCCCTCTGTCCCTTCTGCACAAAGAATGTATTCATTGCACACCTTCAGCTAAACATATATTTCTAATCAAATTAATTTCTATATTGCACGTGTCAGCAATCTAGAGGTGCCTACAACGTTACAAACCAAATCCCATGGCAGAACCACCCAAGGAAAACACCAGGTCACCTCCTTGCCTTTGCAAGGCCTTCTTCCACTCTCAAATTTCTTTCAGATCTCTGACAGCATAACAGTGACCTGAAGTATGAAATCACTGAGTGAATCACAGAAATAATATAATTCCATTATATTAATGGTGATAGAGATACCCAATGCACTGCGGAGATAAAATATTTCCAAGCAACAGGGACATTTAAAACTGGTCTATTAACTTACTTTTCTTTTCACTTTCCCCCCATCCCTTTTTCTTTTAAATAAAGAAACAGTACTGTAAATGTGTTTGTCAAAAAGGAATAGAAGTTAAAAGCCAAATTAGGTCTTTGAATCAAATTTCCATCTAAACACGATTTCAACTCACTTTCAAAATTTGGGGTTTTTGGTTTAGGCATTTTTTCGTTTTTATATTTTTTTTTTTTTAATTCCAACTTAATTTCTATTTGGATATACAGAGAGAGTTCTTGTACCCACAAGTCAACAGGATATTACAAGCAAACACGAACATGCAAGTCAGCAAAGCAGAATTTTTAAGACAGTTGAAATATCAATAACACCAGAGTGAGTGACATTCTTTGCTCTGGCATACTAAAGAAGAAGAAACTGGCAAAGAAAATGGAGCTGTGTACTTCTCAATAAAATCAACACTTTCTTCAGGGTCAGGATGCCAAAGTGCACATCAGTAACCGCTGTCCAGTACAACTCTAGGAGTGAAGGACCTGTGAATTTAGTTTGGTACAACAGTACTAACGAGAAGCAGTTTCACAAGGTGTTATGTCTTTCCTATGTCTGAAGAAAGTAGTCTCTCCTAAAAGAAGTCAAGCAGAAGAAAAACCTGATCAGAACTTTACGTAATAAAATAATCTACCTTGGAAGCTATCAATGTCTTATTTATTCTCACATTTACACATTAGATGGACATTTAAAATAAATTCTTCTTTTTTCCTTCCTTAGGCGCACAAATTTAACTGTTCCACTACATCTCATCATTTTAGCAAGATAGAAAGATTTCTCCATCAACATAGCCCTCAAAGAACATCACTGACTTCCACTTGTATCCTCAAACTAGGGAAAAGTACTAAGGGCAGCCCTATAATATTTTCTCATATTGTTTCTATGCAGTATCATTGATGATCTTCTAGGTGTATGTACATACAATACATGTACACACACAAACAAATGTACACACACTCCTCCCTTCCTACCCATACCTTACACAATAGTTACTTTGCACAGAGAAAAGGAGATAGTTTGTTTCAAATAATAATCTCTCAACTCTGTGACACTGAAACCACGAAGTATTCGCCCAAGTGTATCAGTCCACCCCCAGACACAGTGATAAATTCATTATAGACAGAATCCAAGAAAGGCACCTTCCTAAACAGAATAAGGTAGTTGGCATTCAGAACATACAGTAAAGCAAGTTTCCAGAACAAAGTTCTGTATTAAATATAAGAAGTACATAAACCTGAATAATTCCACCTTATCTAAACAACATGAGGATGTGATCATAAAGGTGTTAAAACTACTGAAATAACTCTACAATATATCTTAGAAGGGCCTTTTTTGTTTTTTTTTTTTTTTTTTATAATGCTCCTACATTTTCTCTTTATAAATTCTGTACCTTTGAAAACCAAGGAGCTCTTTCATTGAAGGTATTTTTTCCTTCAAGCTTTTTCCAACTCAAAAAGAGCCTAAGAAAATAGAACTTTTAGAACTTGGAACTAAAATAGAATTCTAAATAGTATTTAGAACTTTTTAAAATTCAAATTTGAAAAAAGTCTAATTAGATCCTTTATATATTGTTTTAACATTGGCTTTATTCCAACATAAACAGCTGTATATGCTTTGTATATGAAAGAAAATATAGAAAATACTTTGCAGTCACATGCAACATTTCAGTCACTCAAAAATATAACAGAAAGCTTAGTTTGTCCCCTTGATACTAGATTTGAGAAAAATAAATTTTTTTATACAACATTTATACAACAATCACTTTCAGTTAACAGAACATCACTTTTTTCAGACCAGAAGACAAGATAAAATACAGGTACACTATCTGACAATCCTTTGCCTTATTGCTTTTCTGTAATGCAAAAAGATATTAAAACCATTTCCATGAAAGAATTGATGTAATCTCTAGAGAGGGTGTCCATGTTCAGAGTGGGCTGAGGCCAGTTAAACTCTGGTATACACTAAATCAGTAAGCAAAGATATATTTCAAAAACTTTATTTTTTTATTATTTCAGCAATACATTCTGCCATTTTCTACTGTGAAATGTTGATAAAAGCATTTGATGTTGCACTGACAGAAAGCTTTTTTGAATAAGCTGAAAGTTTTCTTAGTGAGACATGAAAACATGAATTAGTGGAGGTAGTTTTAATGCCTTTTAGTATTAACCATCATATGAATGTCACTGAGATTCCTATTGCACAATGCTGGGTTTCAGTCTAGTTGCTTAAAGGTAATTGTAAACATCATAGACCCTGCTGGGTTTAGATTTGAAAACACACGGTCCTGCATTTAAATAAAAATCAATAGATTTGTGAAAGCTAAAGAGCTATTTCATATTTATTAAAGATTTCAACTACATTTGAAGTTCCAAAGAGGAGAAAGAGGTCACACTTTCTCTTGTCAGTAAATCTAACAGCCCCTCCCCCATGTTGTCTCTTAAAATATTATTTTAACTTCATGCGATATTTGAAACCAAACTGTTTACCGAAGCTCACAAAATCCATTACACATAGGAGATAAACACATCAGTTCTATACACCACAATGGAATATGAAGTCTGCAGAACCTAGAGGCACACATCAAAATATTTTAACAAGAAAACTTTTCCAAGAACAACTCACAATTTTCACAGGAAACAGAAAAACGATACCCAAACACAGATATGATCACCCGACAGCTTATCCTTGCATATAAAGTTTCCAGAATAAACCACTAAACACACATCGGGACACACCACAAAATGTTGTCGATACCACCACACCTCACTTTCTCTCCCTGGAGCATACTCTAGGTCGCTTGCAGAGTGAAGAATCAGCTCACCTGCACCGGGGGGTCCCAGCCGTGGGCACAGCCGCACTCTGACCACCACTGCCCCTGGGGCTTGGCTGGGGATTTTGGGGGGCTCTTCCGCACCGCGTCCCACAAAGGCACCAACTTGCCCCTGCCCTGGCCGCCTCCCGCGGGTCCCCAGGAGGGCGGCAGCGCCTGAGCGCCGTGCGGGAGGCCCGGCGGGTGCTGGTGCCAGCGGCAAGCGCAGTGGGCATCCCTGGCGGCGGGGAGCACATTCCTGCCCCCGTCCGAGCCCTCGGCGCCCCTGCCGCAGCTGTGCTGCCTGGGAAGGTGCCCGTGCATGGCTCGCCNCTGGCTAGCGGCGGGGCATGGCGGCGGCCGGGGCCGCTGCCCAGCAGCCCCGTGTCAAAGCCGGACTCCACTCGCGCAGCCACTTGACAGCATCCCCGCTGCAGGCAGAAGCAATCAATGCTCTGCGTGGCTGGGACGCACGCCTGCATCCCTTTCTGGATGACAAACCACGGGAAGGGAAGGGGAGAAAAACCAATCCAACAACCAACAAAAACCACTCTTGCGATTTTCAGGAAGATTTAGTCATTTTCTAGCTGACCCTGACAGGAGTCACAGGCACCCCGCTGAAGCACATTTATATGTACGAGCTTTACAGGCAAAGTGCTTTCTTGTGGAAATAGCATCTAGACAAAGTACTGAAAAAGATACTCCTTTACCAATGATCCAAACAGACGCGGGAGTGTTTCCTCTGAATGCCTGAAAAGACCTTGTCAACAAAATTGCATCAGATGATGCAAATGACAAATCCGGGAAGAATGTTATCTGCCTTAAATGCTAAACCACAGCATGAACGTCGGTATGTGCTAATGTGCACAGGCTAATGCACACAAACACAGCGGAGAGGCTGAATTTAAATAATGAATTTTAAATAATAAATTTTAAATAATAAATTTAATAAATAAAATTTTAAATAATAAATTTAAAATAAAACGAAAAATACCTACAGCACAAATTAACAACTCTCCAGCATCTTATTTATGTAATGTGAATATATTTTTTTGTGTGTAAGGACATCAAGATTCTAATTGATGTATCATTTTCTCTTCTGTTCTTCACCCCTTAAAAATTCTTTGGTGGTTGCCAATAACCTTCTGTACAGAGTTTTCTGTCAATCCCCTCTTGGTTTTTCTTCCTAATACAGTCTCTTTTCCTTAAATTATCCTGAATTCTTTCTTTGAGAGTATTTTATTTTATTTCTTCTTATAGAAGTGACAGAAGTATAAAGTGAATAAATCTGGTCTGATTATTCCAAGCACCTTGAGATTTTTAGGGGTGTTCTACAGTCTCAGGTGCCTCAGTCCTTAGGCCTGTAAGACACTCATTGGATCATAGATTCGTATATATGTGTACTTTTTTAAGATTTTCTTTTAACTTAAGCATATTTCAGGTTATTTACATTACATTACATTTAACCATAGGAAAAAACAAAATGATTTCTAAAAACAAATACAGGAACGTGTAACAAGACTTTTGGGTCTATTGGTGTTCAACTAGGACTTCTGTGGTGTTCAACACACAGAAATTAAAAATAATTAGTAATATATATAGTTTTGCTATTACAAAGTCTAAAAAAATCTACTTTTAAAGACTTCAAAGACAACTATGACTATCTGCAAGTATGCTTTCAAATGACATAAATGCGCATACAAATGTGTTGATGGAAAAAAAAAACTTGATTCAGTTGTTTAATTCCTCCTATGTACCTAACCTAAAACTCCTCAAAACTTAGACATTGCTAAAATGCATAACAATAAACCCTGACAGCAATTCTTGAATAAAAGAAATAAATTATGGCAATGCTTTAACAGTGGAGAAAATATTTTGACAACACTGCAGTTCAAATTGCTGCATGTGAAACTCACATCAGTTTTAGCTGTATTCCCATTCAAGGTGCTTGTCCCAGTTATACTAAACTGATGTGATAATGCAAGGTTTATTCAGAGCTTCACTGAACAGTCAGAATCATACACCATATACTCTCACATAACAAAAACCCAACTGCAAGAACTCACAGAGCTTGGCATAGAATTAAGGTCACTTCATGTTTGAGAAAGAAATATTAATGCACTTCTGAATTACAAGCATAGATGTGGAAGCCAGTCCTTAAAAACCTGAGCTAAGGGAGTCTACAAGAAAAACATTGCTACATGTAAAGTAAATGTAAAGTTACATAAGCCTGAATCCATCTTTTGCAGTTTTACTCAAGCAGAAGAAGTGAAGGTGTGTGAGCTGTCCAGAAAGCTGCTTTCCTCTAGTGCTCAAGGGAAATTCAACCCTAAGCATCTAAAAACTTGTCTATCAGAAGGTAATTCAAGTCATTACTGCACCCCTTCCAGCAGGACTACCTCGATTAAAGAAATACATATATTGGCATTATGTGAAGCTATAAATCATATTTATAAAACTTTAACATACTTATTTATACATCATAGATATATAGAAAACAAAACACTAAAAAAGACAAATTCAGTTTTTGTTTCCATTTTTGTAGACCTATATTAGCAGTGTCCATCACCTCAAAACCATCAGCCTCTTAGTCACATAGCAAGCTACCTAGTTCACCCCAGACTATCCCAATGCTATTCTAGCTTTCTCAAATGCCAGTAAGAATAAAATAAAATAAAATTTAAAAAAAAAAAAAAAACCACTAAAAAATAAGCTTTAATAGATATTTCAAAGCTATTTGGAGAAACCTGGATCATTGCAGAAGTCACCAAAAAACCGAAACAAATTTTAAAAGGCTAGTCAAAATAACATACAATATGTGTAAAAATCAGGGCAAGCAATGGCTACAATAGGATTGGGGAGTGTAAAGAATCTACACATTCCATGACACATCTACACATTCTATTCTATTCACATTGTCTGTAGACCACCTACACACAAAATTTTGGGTAAAGTCAAGTGTACCAGATCACTACAACATCTATCACAAACCTCCCTAGACCTATATTTTAAAGCAGTAGATGACCTTTCAGCAACCTTAGTGCACCCCAACCAGAACAATGCAGGACTATAATGGCATCCTTTTGACTGTAACATTCATGTTAAAACAGTATGTTTGAAATAACCTCTTAACAGAATGTGGAAGAAGGGCTTTTTTTTCAAAAGAATTTGACACTACAAATTAAACAATTTGAACATAACCCGGTAGTGTTGGGTAGGTTCAGGGTATTTCATACTTCAAAAATTAGTGAAGAAACAATTCATACAAATAAATTATTTTACTGCCAACACTTCTTTTTAAAGGTTGCCACTGCCTATGTGAGACAAAAACACTTGAATGTGGGGATGCATATATGCAAGTAATTGCCAGACAACATGGTAAGATGGATTCAAAAGATAATGCAATTTCATCTGCTGTAATTGAACCATTGTATATGAGAGGATGGCACGCACCTCTGGATGAACTTGGATTAACACGTGGCTCAAATCCCCAAGCCCAACTGTCATCCTAATTCGGTAGTGACTGGTGCACAGTGCAAAACTGAATATTGTACGAGACATGATATGAACTGTGTTTGACCCAGTACTGTTGTGGAAAAATCTCACTAATTTTCTTTTTAAAACATTAAGTAAGCATGAAATAATGGAGGAAATAGATTTAGCTGATATTGTACCAGCACAAATAACTGTAACTGGATTACAGCAATGTTGGACATACACCAAAAATAAATGCTGAGAATAGTTTGCTTCAGGCAAAAATGTGCATATGGGAAAGAAAAAGTGCATATGGGAAACAGAAATTATTAATAGAGTTCTGAAAGGGAAGCTAGAATCATGGGCAATGATGATTTAGATGTAGTAACAGATTTTTCCCTCCAACCAAGAATGCAGTGTTATGCCACCATAAAAAAATACAGAATAAAAGAGTAATAACGTGGACTGGACCAAGTATTAGAGCTCCTAAATTTCTAGAAATACTTTTCTTGAAGGAAAAAATAATATGAACAATTACTAACACAATAGCAAAACTACTGAAATAAGTCAAAGGCAATTTCTTGGCAAGTTTTTTGTCTGGTTACTGAAATGTAATCTTGTATAAAAATAATATTCTCAGTGGTGACATGGGCTAGAAGGAATGGTTATGATTAGCCCAAGATCAGGCCAGGAGCCAACTGATCTGGCATAGGTCATTATTATCATAGTGTACCCAGGAAATCTTGGGCAAATAACCTGATTTCCATAACTATTCATATGCAAAATGAACAAAAATAAAACCCAAAAAACAATCCTTCATTTAATGAAGCCAGAACATAAGAGGTGAGGGAAGACACAGCTGAAATAAAACAACTCAGCTTCTATTGCAGTTCTGTCTACTCCTCTCTTCTTCTTGGTATTCAAGCCAAGAAACATGCAGGAGTACAACACCAAAAATAAAACAGTAGAAGAAAGAAGAAAAATATAATAAAAGACAGCTATTTTAAAAAACCACCATTAAGGAAATTTCATTGGAAAGCTATCAATGATTTTAAAGAGTAATATTTTGCTTACTTTAAAAAAAAAAAAAAGTATGATCCCTATATCCTTTACACAACAGGATGGGTCTCAGTTTTATAGGTTTTGCAGAAAAATACCAGCACAGCACTGAGACACAGCTGCCTGCACAATATATCTGTCTGCATGATCAAGGGCACGTTCTTTTCATTTTTATCAGAGGCTAGAAAAGCTTAAGGAGCTACAAACACAAACATATCAATTTTCAGTGTTAGCTGCACGTCCTAGGGTTAGCATAAGGACAATCATTTAGAAATCAAGATCCAATGAAAAAGAAAAATGACAAGCGTTTGGAAGGGAACTATATCAAGAGAAGAAAACAACCCTCAGCTGGGAATATTAAGTCACAGTCAATCATGTCAAAGCTTGTGGAGAACAGCACAGCAGGTTTACCAATTTCACATCCAAGTGAATCAAAGAGTCATAAAAGTTCAGTGGCGTGAAATACAAGAGCATTTCCATGCCAATACAGGAACTTCCCTTACTGGACCTGCTATTTTCAGGTAGAGGTCTTGCGCTGGATTCAGCTGGAGTAGATGTAATTTTCTTCACAGTGGTTGGTATGGGGCTGTGTTTTGGATTTGTGCTGAATGCAGGGTTGATAATTTAGAGACATTTTTGTTATTTCTGAGCAGGGCTTACACAGAGCCAAGGCCTTTTCTGCTCCTTGTATTGCCACAATGGCAGGAAGGCTGGGGATGCACACATTTACAACAGGCGGTTTTTGATTTAGGAAAATAAATTCAACTATGCCAGGTCTCCATTTAGCAAGATAAGCTAGCAACATAAGAGAAAAAGTATACCATGAATACCCAGCATATATCCATAGAATGAGTTAATCAGGAGCCTTATTACAGTTACATTGCATACAGATACATGCACAGTGTGAACTTTATAAAGGAAGAGGACAATATAACCAACCTGGAATTTTTATTCCAGTGCTGGCTCTCCATGTAGAAAATAAAACTGCCAATTAGCTGGCTCAGACAATCTTTTTTAGGTGTAGTGCCTATGACAATATCCTCTTTCTAACTGATTAGTTCCTATTAGATTTATTTTGAAAGAACTTAAATTTGTGAGCAGACAACGAGAAACTGTTTCTTCCCTATGAAGCTATTTGTGTTATGTTCTTAATATCTTTGAAGAGTTGACACAGTTCTGTCACTGTCTTGTTATGGGCCAGTTATAAGCTTCCACTGCAGAAGAATGGAAGGCAGAAAAATGTGAGCACCCATCACAGCCAAAAATAAAAGACAAAGTTTAGAGCATATGCTACCAAGAATTCATGTTTCTAAGCTCCCTCTTCGGCCTTTGGAAAGCAAAGACTTAACAGACTAACATGAACTTCAGAACAAAAGCAAGACCATTTGATGGAACATAAGTGATTCAACATTGAAAGAACTACAAAAATCAGTCTTGTTTCTCTACAGTCCATACATGGCCACTCTTGAGATTTCATTTCAGTTGAAAACATTGTCTAAAAATATTTCCCAAACAGAAATATGCTAGCGTGTTTTTGTAAAGGAATTACATACATGTCAATGTGCTGTGTATTTAAATGACAGGGACAGTCCCTGAAATAAGAAAGGGTGATTTGGAAGGAAGATGAATCCCTGATGGCTCTATAATGAAAATAGCTTTACCCATATACACAGTTGATGCAAACTCTCTTCATTACCAGCTGTTAGCATTATTTGGAGCCTCAATAGCATTACATTTTATCTACACCAAGTAACCTCAAAGGCTGGACCCATTGCTCTCTGCTTTGAAGAAGTTTTTTGAGCTTAATGCAAGATGGACAAGGTAGAATTCTAGTGTCTATATTGTACAGTAGGTCAAACCAGCCACAATTCTTAGGCTAGCACTGCACAAATAAAGGAAAGCAAGCTAATGGCCAAGATAAAAAGCAGTTTCTCTGTACAAATGGACATAAACACAGCCTACTATTCATAGCTACTTAGTTTTAGGAAGAGAATACCTAATTGTGAGGATTTTAAATTTTTTTTAACACAAAAATCCAGGAAAGGAACCCTCAGTTACAAAACACCTGAATTCTCCTGGAACCACTCGCTGTATGCGGAAAAGAATCTGTTCTACATAACAGGACCACAAAGAAAGTACATTCCCTTCTGAAGGAAAAAGTTATTATTTATTGTCAAATGGCAAATTACATTTAGGTAATTCAAACAAGTCTGGCCTCTTTCTCCTTTTTGATAGAAATCTCAGCTGCTTTGCTCTTCTACTTTGGGATGGAAAACATTATTAGAAGAAATAAGGCCAGAAGAAATGAGCAACCTGAAATTGAAGTCTTGACAACTTACAGAATCATAGAATTATTGAATTATTAGAATTGAAAGGGACCTTAAAAATCATCTAGTTTCAACTCCTTTGCCATAGGCAGAGACACTTTCCACTAGACTTTGCTCAAAGCCCCATCCAACTTGGCTTTTAACACTCCCACCACACAGCATCCACAAGCTCTCTGCGCAACCTGTCCCAGTTCCTCACAGTAAAAAATTTTTTCACTGTATCTAATATACAGCTGCCCTCCTTCATCTTGAGGCCATTTCCCATTGCTCTGTCACCACATACCCTTGTGGAAAGTCCCTGTCCATCCTTCTTGCATCAGTTTAGGTCCTGAAAAACTACTGTAAGGTCTCCCTGAAGCCTTCTTTTTTCCAGTATGAACTGCACGAATTCTCACAGCCTGCATTCATACCAGAGGTGCTCCAGCCCTCTGACTAACTCAGCAGCTCAGTCCTCTGCTCTTGTTCCAACACATCCACTCTTTCTTGTGTTGGAGACCCCACTCCAGGTGGGATCTAACTAGACCAGACTGGGGGAAGAGACAATTCCCTCCCTCACCCTACTGCCCACACTGCTTTGGATGCATCACAGGACACAGTGGCTTTCTGGGCTGTGAGTCCACATTGCTGGGACATGTTGAACTTCTCATCCACCATCACCCCCAAATGTTTCTCCCCAGGACTGCTCTCAGTTCCAGTTCTCCTCCCAGCCTGTACTGATACTTGGGATTGTCACAACTCATGTGCAGGACCTTTCACTTGGCCTTGCTGAACTTTAGGAATTTACAGACTCACCTCTCAATACTGTCAAGGTCCTTCTGGCAGCCTTTCCCTCCAGCATGACTACCACACCACACCACACAGCTTGGAGTCATCAATAAACTTGCTGAGGGTGCACCTGAATCCTCTGGCCATGTCACCAACAAGGATAGTGCTAAAGACTGACCCCTGAGGACACCACTTGTCACTGGCCTTCATGTGGACATTAAACCATTGACCACAACTCTTTGAGTGTGACTTGCCAATCAACTCCTCATTCAGCAAGTGGGTTATCTGTCAAACCCACATCTCTCCAGTTTAGAGACAAAGTTATAAGGTAAAAGGATAGAGGGTAGAAGACAAGGTTGATTTCATAGAACTACAGTCTGCATTCCTAAAGGAGATGTAAGGGCAAATCAAAGAATAGCTGAGTAGTCATGTACTGAAAATGCATATTGCAAGGTTTTGTTTCGCTTTGCATCATTTATTAAAACAAATTCCAATGTTTAGCTAAACTAAGTTGCTCTTTGGTCAAATAGCTCTTGCTCTGAGAAACATTAGCCTGATTTATTTTCAGCTTCCATCTCCTTATTTTCATCCATTTATTTTTATTCTCTAATTTTACTTCAGATCATTCTTTATCCCTCTCAGAAATCATTAATTTCGAATGAAGGATTCCTAGGGTTTGTTAGTCTGTTTATTCAGTCTATTAAGTAGTTTCTCATAGGTCAGCTCCATCCCATAAGCATTCTATTTTTTTTTTCTTCTAATTTTATCCAGTCTAAAGAGGATTAGACCTTTGCAGGCTTGTGTGATAGAAAGCTGTTAGTGACAGATTAGTGACCAGAGCACTATGAAAAAAAAAAAAACAAAAAAAAAAAACCAAAAAAAATGAATAATCCCTGGAATATTGATAATACAAGTTTATAAAAACAGTCCACACACTTGGGGGCAAGACCATTCTTGGCAAACTATATTAATTTCATCAATGTCCTGAAGTATGTCAGGATTAATTTAAGGGAACCTTTGTGCAGTGTGGGTTTTTTTTAACATCACGTGTTACACCTTAAAACTCAATTTCTTTACTATTCAGTTAATAATATGGCATTGATACCATACTATCCCATAGAATTTTTTACCCCCTTTTCATATGTGTTAGACTTTGTGTCCAGTTTGCTTTCACTGACATTAGATCACATCATTCCCAAGTATATTACAGCAATACTCCATGATTTTTCTTCTCTGCACTGTTTCTTAGAAGCGTGATGCACCAATATCTTCATTTATACAAAGGATTTCATTTTGTGTACATAATTCATTTATATGTACATGTTACTTGAATTCCATAAACAGAACAATGTTAGTTGTTCTGTTTATGTTTAAAGAAAGAAATGGAAAAAATATTGTAAGCAATTACTATAGTAAAAAAGAAATGTTCCTCTGAAGTGCATTGTTAATTCACAGAACTTGGTCACTGTAGCTAAAACATAAATTGGCAGCCTTTTTGGAAGTTAAGGTTATAATCCTTCTATAATGCATATATAAATATAGCTCAGGAGATGAAAATAAATAAATAAACATGGATTGCATGGTACCAGGAGACATAAACATCGCCATTGGAAGATACCTCATGAAGAATGGACATCACTTTTCCTGAATTTTTGTATCCGTACCACCAAACACAGTACATGAGTCTTTATTAAAAATAAAATCTCATTTGAATGTGAAAGTATATTTTTAACTAGTTCATGATGACAAGCTCATCTAATATTTCAATCAGACATAATTTTGTTCCCTTATGACTAATGACTGATTAGTGAATTGCTTTTATGCCAAAATAACTGTTTCTAAATATGTTCTTAAATAGATATGATTGCAAAAAATTACAACAGGAAAAAAAAAGAGCATGTATCAACAACTGTGCTCCAGATCACTTTCAGTTAACTAATGTAGTGACTCTTGAAAGCAACACAAAGTTTTAGAGGAAGAGTTCAATGAAAATTTAGAAAGAAATAAGGAACTATTACTGATTTAGCACTTCTCAGAAACTTAGTACACAGTGCTACTTACAGTAAAAGCTATTCTCTGGAAAGAGTGCTACTGAAATCAAAACTGGAGCTGGACATGAAGGGTAACAAAAAAGCTTTCCATAGGTACACCAGCAACACAAGGAAGACAAAGAGAAATGTGGGGATACAGTGACAAAGACATAGAAGGGCCTTTGTTGTGAAGTGACTTTTGCTTTCTCAGTGTTTATAGGTGAGGTCTGCTCTCCAGCCTCCCTAGAACTTAAAATGACCAGTAGAGTCCAGGGCTGGAAGTGCTACCCAGAATACAAGAATATGAATCTAGAGACCCCTTAGGTAAATTGGATGCACAAAAGTCCATAGAATTGGATGGGAGACATTCAAAAGTGTTTATGAAACTTGTAAACACTGTAGTGAGGCTTCTCTTGTTGAAAAGCTGTAGTGTCAGGAGGAGTCTTGAGAACTGAAAAATACAAATATTGTATCCATCTTTAAGAAGAGTAAGAGGAGGATCTGGGGAACTAAAAGATGGGCTTCTTAATTTCAGTCTGTGGGATGGTTACAAAACAAATCAAAACAAAAAGCTCACAGCTCACAAACTGGAGGGAGCTGTTGATCTACTGATAGGCATCTCTGTCATTCATAGGAATATTGAAAAATTGGAGAAGTTCACTTGAAGAATCTCCATGAATTTCAAGGAAGGAAATGTGAAGTCTGGTACCTTGGGAGGAATACTCCCATGCACCTGAACTGGTTAGGGACTGAGAGGCTGGAAGCAGGCTTGCAGAGAAGAAGCTGAGGGCCTGATGGACAAGTTTGACAGGAATCAGCAGTGTGTCCTTATAGCAAGTAAGGTAAACCATATAGTGGCCTGCATTAGTAGGAGTATAGGAAGGACATCAAAGAAAGTGACTCTTCACTTTGCTGAATACTATGAAAACACCTCTAAAGTACTGTGTCTCTTTTGAGCAGAAAAAGAGAGACGAACATACTGGAGTCAAGTGAAGAGGGTCGATAGACTGGAGCATGTGATGCCATGTGAGCCAGAAAAGGTGCTGAGGGGCAAATCCAGCTGACCGTGTTCTTAAATGGATGGTTACAGAGAAGCCAAACTTCGGAGCAAAAGGCAAGAGCCAATTAACACAAGCTGCAGAAATGAAACTGTGATCAGATGTTAGAGGAAAAAATACCATGAATGTGATCCGGAACAAGTTTCCCAGCTTATTAAAACCACAAATGCTTACAGAAATGCTGCAAATGTTTCCTTTGCTCAAAAAATGTCCCCTAACACATCTTTTGATGTTTGACTGGTCAGTCAGTCTTTGATGTCTCTGCTTGAAACACCCAGGAAGTATAAATCACACGAGAAAATTACTTTAAGGAAATAGAGCTAATTGTTTGGTAAAAGGGATGATTGTTTCATATTTCCAAAACTAACTAGAGTCAGCTCAGTCTTGTTTACCTGATTGTTTCCTCCCAACTGTTTTTAAAATGATACTAACTGCAGGTGAAGACCAACTATTTCAGTCTGGGAAATTCACACTATATATCTGCCAACAAAAACAATGTGAGAAAACAAAAAAAAAAAAAAGACAAAATAAATCAGCCTCATACTCATTATCCTAGGACATCCAACACGGCAAACCCACCAAATTGCATTAAATACTAATGGTCCGTTCTCTTTAGAAAAGAAATATTACATTTGTTGTCAACAACTTCTGGCAGTTGTTACTAGATTATCATGGGATTAGGTGTTTGAAGTTTGTAGAAAAAGTATTTGTTTGACAGAGTTGAGGGTTTAATTGCAAGTTTTCCAAATCCTTTATTGTTTGCAGAGCAGTTTGCAGGACAATGCACCTATAACCAACAATTTAAAACCAGCAGGAAGGTTGAGCCCTGAGACCACTGTGAGGCTGATTGTCCCTGTCCACCTCCCCACCTGCTACCCTCACCCCCAGATCCCATTTCAGCCCAGTCTGGGGCCACGAGTCTCAGCTCCAGGACTGCCCTGTAGCATATGGTCTCCAGCTCCACTGCAGCTATGCTCTGCCCAGTCATGACCATGGCTCACACATTTAAGGCATCAGGGAATCAAAAGCACAAACACAGTTGCTGGAGGACCTGCTGTTAAGGAAACTTCCCTGTCTGACCATACAAGAGTGACTCAGCCAGTCACACTCATTCAACCTAAGCTGAAACCTTCACAGTAACACATCCCTACACCCACACAAGATTTCCTTACTGGTTCCCAGGTTTCCCATAGCAGTGCTTCAGGTATCCATTGTGCCTCAGGTATCCAGATCCTTAAACAATTCAATCTTGGTGCAATAAACAACAGAATAACAGCCTGAGCTGGTGGCTTTGTGGAAGGACCCCAAACAAAGCAACCCCTAGGTTTTTACCCCCTCATGGTCTAAATGCCAGAAAATTTGGAGTCATTGGCTCCTGCTGTGTCCAGTCACCTGGGTGGGTCACAGGTGCCCTTTGTTATGTGAAGGATCAGTTGTTCACAGCCTCTTGGCTTGGCCTCCACCGACAGAACTCAATCAGGAGCTCCACATCAGGCTCCCTGCACTGAATGTGTTCCTCAATGCTGCTTCTACCTGCTCTCTGATATTTGAGGACACATATGCGTACTTGTGAGTTACAAACTTCGTGTTCCAAGTTGAAAGTAGCCTAGGTAGATTTAGAAAATATTCAGATATTTTTATCTCATCACAGCAAAATGATTCACAAAACTTTTATAGGCATAAAATAATTTATCTTGCAGCTGGAATTTTGGCAACAAAATTCAAAAACCAATCATGTACATGAAGCCATGCAAATAACTTCTCTATTGAATGTCTTCTATGACCTTCAGTTATCTTCATTATTTTTCTCTTCTAAGACATTTGAGATTCACTTTTCATTGGACAGAAATCTTTTGTAAAGATCTGTCAGCAATGTTTTGCCAATATATATATGTATTTGCCATCCAAAAGTAATCTACATGGCCAATTAAAACAGAGGTTCATACTAAATCAATATTAGAAATTAACGTTTGCCCTTACTGAAATAGGCTGTCTTCTGTTTCAGCTAACACCAAATACACACCATGACTCAGATTGTATTTGATTTACCTGTTCAAAAAGGGAAAGCAAAATAAAAGCTATGTTTGCAAAACTACTGGAAGTAGGATGTAATTTTCCTCAGCACCCCATGTATTGACCCAAGGTAAGGTGTCCATGGACTCTTATCAGACAGTCTTGAACTTACTCTGAAAGTGACTCAACAGATTCACACCATCAACAGATCTTGACCTAAAATCAAGCCTTTCCACCCCTCAGTGTATCTTGGTCCAGTATCCTGACCAAGTTGACTATCAAAAACAGACAATCCCAGCCAGTGGTGATGAGACTCTCTGTGCTGGGATGCCCGTCCTCAAAAAGAAGTGGATACAGCACAGTCAAAAAAAAAAAGATCTTACCATTAGTAAGAAATGCTTGACAGTGAGTGCAGGATGTCTTGCTTAAGCTCATCTTAGCTAATTTTAGCTTGGTTAGTAATGATAGCAAAAGCCCAGCAATCAGGTACTTAGTCCCTGAACCTGATAACAATTCATTAAGGATGGAATTGCCTGCAACTCTAACTTAAATGTGTCATGGAAGGGAGCTGATGAATACTAGAGCTCTCAGACTATACATATTAATCCTAAAACTAAATAAAAAAAGAAATAAAACCAAGACTTGATGATCCTCATCACTTCTAAACTAAAGCTGAAAACACTTGAAATCAATTCCCCCATTCTCAAATGCACATCTTCCAGAATCTGAGTCCTAGCCTAATCACTTTGCTAAAAGGTATACTGAAAGTTGTTTCATGTTCTTCCTTTTTATGAGTATCAAAACACAGACAAATAAATACTGCAAGATATATTTTGGTTTTGACAGAATAACAGAAAAAAAGAACATAATAAAACCCCAGTAATCATTATGTTGATTCATCATTATGGACTTTTTTTTTTTAATGCCATAACACAGCAACTGGGATCTACTATACTTCTTTAGGAAAAACATGTAACATCAATAAATTCCATAACCTTTACTTTGAACTTCACCTCCAACCTCAAGTGACCAACCTGACTCTTCCTCACTGTATAAGGAGAAATGGTTGGGCACACATCTTTGTTTTCCATGTGTCTACATGGACAGGTCATCAACCTATGGGATGTGTTACTGTCTGCTTTTTTTAAACCTCTCCCTGTGAGATGAACTGAGCCACCTCCAGAGCCTTTTCTAGATTAAAAAACATTCAGCAATATCTACATTAACAAGTAGTTCAAGGGCAGTCAAAGATACATTTTCTTGTAGCCTCCCTAATCAAACAAATACCAATCAAACAAAACAGCTCCAGTTGAGCTGCCATGCTTTTCTGTTTACTCCTGTCAGCCACTCAAGGACAGTGCGCATGTTTCATGTACACCCAGTTCCCAGAATCACGGAATAGCTGGGGTGGAAAGGAATCAGTGCTAACCAGAGGGGAAGTATCACCTCCCTCAACCTGCTGGCTCAGCTCAGTGCAGCCTCGGGGACTCTTGGCCTCTTCTGCTGCAAGGGCAGGTTCATGGTCAACTTGGGGCTCACCAGGACCCCCTGTTCCATCTCTGCAGCCAATTCATGAACAGCATTCACTCCCATGCAACTCCTGGAAAAACTTCATGGCAGAGCTCTGCTCTCAATGTGGGTCCAGCATGGAAGTAAGGAATGGCTATTTGGCTGACTGAATTAGGGTATTTATCTGTTGAGGGAAGCAACTGGGTGCCAGTGTAGCTTAAAATAAGGTATTATTTTATAAATCTCATGTGCAATGTTCAAATCTCTTTGCTTTGACTGTCAAACATCTGGGAAACTGCAAAAAATAAACCTAGAAGTCTGGAGCACTTTGGGATTGGTGCATATCAGGATATATGAAAGAATTTTGACAGTAGGACATTAATAGCCAGTTCCAGTCATCACAAAAGGGGTTAGAGAGAGAATTTTGCTTCTCAGTGACCTAGAGGGCTCAGCATAATCCAATGGCCTCAGACACAGCAAAAAGATGAATAAATAGTACATGTTTTTTTCTGGGACTGTGGTATTTTATTTGAATTAACCTGTAAGAGAAATGCTCACCACGCTCACCAGCTAGCCAGGACTGCCAACGTGGCAATTATTTTCAACCACATTTTTTTCCTCACAAAAGCTGTCAATCCATTGTAAAATGTAAATATATCATAGCATTTAAAAGGCAACAATTCAGACCCAATTAAGCTTCAAGCCAGAAAAGTAATTAATTTCATCTCTTAGTTTCAATCTAGAAACTTGGTGGTACATTACAGCCTACTTAGTCAATTTATAAAAAGCAAAGGTTATTAACTGAGGAAAGGTCCCTATTTGCTCTGACTTTAACCCTGCCTCACAAATGGCTGAGTGACCCAATGACCAGAACAAAACTTGGCTGGACACTGAACAATGCACTGATCTATACCTTAGCATGTGTGCACTGCACTGGGTACGACTGATCACAAGATACAGAGAATTAGAGCTCTGTCTCCCTCCCCATATGCAAATAAACACCATATTTAAACAGTCAAAAGCAGTTCAAAATCTGGTTCTTAGTATACCCATCTTTATTACAGTCACATTTCTGCTTCTAGAGGCAGATCCCATCAGATTCTAAATCATTCTGATTGTGGTAATTTCCATATTTTACTAGACCTTTTGCAATTCTGTAGTTATTGATGTTAACTACAAAAAGAAGAAACCCCAATTTCTCCACTAATGAACCACAATTATCTCCCTAGACCTGAGGGTGACTTTGCAAAGAATGTTAGTTATCTCTAATGGAGATATGTAAACAGATGCTGCATTTGTCATCTGATTAAGCTTTCCAGAATGATCGTTAAAGTCACTTACCCATATGGAACATCATATGTACCTACTGTTTAACTGGGCAAAGAAAGTAAGCCTGGAGAAAATATATAATTTATGATATCTTAGGAACAGCAAAGAATACAATTTTTTCCTGTTCTCCTTTGGAATTATATTGGGGTTATCTGGATGAAACTGTTTTCAAGACTCCTCTCTCATCTGCAGCACAACAGTGTGTACAGACAATCAAGATCTTATGGATGAAATAACTTACTTACTCCTTTGACTGCTGGCTTCAACCAGCTCTTCTGCCAAAGTGTTTCTATGTTTCACTAGGGAAGCCATTTAAAATAACATTATCACCTGTGGTCATTGCATATGCCTAGTTTTCTCACTATTGAAGTTGAAAGCTTTGGGTCTAATTTGTAACAACATCAAAAAAACACCAAAAAATGCATCTGATGTCAGCACAAATTTTCTCATACACTTCACCTGCTTTACAAGGCTGAGCAAATCCTGAATTATCAAGCATGAATAAATCAAACATCCAAAATTAGTGTGAAAGTGAGTTTAGGTTTTCAGTTTGTTTTTTTTTTGTTTGTTTGTTTGTTTGTTGGTCTTTTCTTTTTTCCCTAGTTTGCCTATTTGCTTATTTCTAGTTTGCCCTAGAGTTTGTTATCTGAGTGATTATGTTTCCTCTCTCTCTTCCTGGTTCCCAGCTGCGCTGCCCTTATACTGTCTTACACAGAACCCATCAAGACAGATGGATTCATATAACCAGTAATGCCCAGTTTCAAAGCTACTGGGACTCAAAATGTGGCTTTGTTAACACAGAGCTGTTCCCAAACTCATACAGTCTGTTTCTCAGTCAGACTTATTGTACTGGGGCATAGAACAGAAAGACTCTGTGCTATCAGTTCCAATAAACGCACACATCCAAGGATGGAGTGACTTGCTATGGCAAAAGATTAACTTCATCTTGAAGCTAATCATGCTAAATCCCTGGGAAAATAATACCCATGCACTTTGGTTAGTAGTGGAAACAGAAAGAACGTTCAGCATGTGCAAGAAAATATAGCTATTTGAAGACTTAATTATTATCTCTAGCAAATATTTGGAGAGCCTTTGTGAATTCTGGATTGTAACTCAGCCAGATTTGTTTGCATTTTCAAAATCACCACCATTAAATAAAATAATCTGGCTCTTCTAGAAGTGCTGGAATGTCAGGAATAAAAAAAATATTAGTCCATAAATTACTAAATTATGATGGATAAAATTGGTCAGATCAGCTAGCTTGAGGCAGACACAGAACATGAAAAATTTTAGTTTAACATTTAAAATTTTTTGAAGTTACACACTAAAAAATGTTTGTACAGACAGAATCAAGCCATTCTAATGTTATCAGTTATCAGTTCTTCCCATCTTTGCTGGTTTTAGCTGGACCATGGGAAGTGGTGCATGAATTCCTTGTTTTGTTTTGCTTGCACTAGCAGTGTTTGATTTACCAGCTAAACTGTCTTTATTTCAACCCAAGGGTTTTCTCATTTGACCTTTCCACTTCTCTTCCCAATCCCAGTGAGGGGAGCAAGTAAGTGGCCATGCTGACTCAGTGGGGCAGAGCTGCTGACTGGGGTTAAACCATGACAATATCAAATTCAGCTTGGTGGTTATGATATAATAATTATAATTACTTTTTCCACTTAAGTAACTTTGGTTTTTACTAAGTATATAATTTATCTCAACCAGACTTTTTCCTTGAAATACACTTAAACATTTCATATAGATATATTACTTTTTTATATTTATTACTATTTTTTTGTTATAGCACCAGTATAACAGAAAGAAATGTTGACTCTTTTTTACATCCACTTAATTCAGATTCCCAGACAGTGCTGCAGGAGGTACAGGTTTCTGTCCTCATGGCAGCTGCTCCAACTGGTTCTGCTCTCTTCCACCTTCACCTTTCCTTCTTCACTGGCCACATCTGTTTGTTTCAGCCTCTAGTATTCAAGCTTCTGATTATACTTCCATTCTCCTGGCCGAGACATTGAGAAATATTTTACTGGTTTGTTATTATTATAAGTGTTTCTGTCATAAAAGAAAGACACTTCCAAGCCCCCTCCTTCTTGCTCTCATTTAGATATTTCAGGTACCAAGAAATACATTTTCAGACCTTCACCAAGAGATTCTCTAATGAAAATTGTCAGCAGTTCTGTTTCAAAATGCTTCAGCATCCACCTGAGAGCTGGTAAACATATTTAAAATGAGATATGCTAGCCAAGACACTTTCAAGTACAGCTTGAATGGTGCTGTAAAGTAGAAACAGGACACCAGTGTATGAGTGGATCTAGCAAATTCATGTCAATTAATTTTTTGTACTTCATTAAAGAAACCAGGATTCACAATTTAATGGACCTTGGATTTTACTTCTCATCCCTGTCCTGTGATTGTCCAAAGTATCTTAATGACAGTATTGACCAAATAAACACAGACTTTCATTTATTATATTTTTGTTAAAATTAAAAGTAATGAGATAAAGTATATAATCACGAAGACAGAAAATAAATAAACATGGGTTAAATGTGAAACACATTACTTCTTTTACATCCTTGAAAATATGACTTTTTTTGAAGGTTACCATTACACATTATCAAATACCCTTGATATGTTGTCCCTCCAACAGATATCAAGGTTCCCCACGAGAACCAGGACCTGTGAATCTGAGACTGATCCACTGTCTGTAGAGACACTCATCTGCTTTGTATTCCTGTTTGGGTGACCTGTAGCAGACCCCCACTATGATGCCACCTGTCCCTGCCGTCCCTTTAATCCTGACCCGCAAACTCGTGGTCTCCTCCTCATCCATTCCCAGGTGGAGCTCCATGAGCTCCAGCTGGTCAGGGACATTGAGCAGAAGGGTAACAATACAACTCATTCTAAGATAAACAGATGAGCCCATGCTATTGTAACTGGTACACCTGACTGATGATAACTTTTCCCCCTACTGAATATTCTTAATGACATCAGATTTCAATTTACTGTGCTGTTAGTACAACATGAAAGCAGTAAATAAGGGCATATGGGTTTCAAAACAAAGAGCCATTTCATTTAGTGAGTGTACAGGAGAAGTCTCTGCAGTAGTAGGTGTTAAGAGCTGAACTTCAACAAATATAGAACAAACAAGAGATGAAAGTCTGTGTTGTGCCTTTGAGATTTTCTATATAGCTCAGGCATCATTAAAAGGAGTTACTGCTGAAATCTGAAGCACAATAATTGCCTGGCACTGCCTCCCTGTGTCATTCTTCCCTGAGTGCCTTTGTGCATCCAGGTTAAGCCCCACTGCCAAGGGCAGGCTGCAGAAGGGCACAGGGAAGGTGCATGACGTCATTCTTGTGCAGAGCCAAGCGTCCTGCAGGAGCTGCTTTGGGCTGTTTCCCAGTTCTTCAAGACACCATTAATGAGGCCAAGACGTAGCATCGGTCAAATTCAGTCTCTCTCAGAGCAGAGTCCTTGCTACAGCAAAAACCTTCACAAGGTGCACTAATATCCTACAGACAGTGACCCTGCCTGCAGCACCTGAAGCCCACAGGGGTGCTGAGTGTGTGTTAATGTGCTCCAATACACCAGTCCCTCAAGGAGCCCTGCTTCCAGCAAGATTCCTTATGCCAGTGTTGGCAAGCATTCCCAGCACCATGATCTCCAGCAGCAGGAGAGAGAGGAGAGGGAGAGAAGGGGAGAGAAACAGCCCAATGGAAGGAATGCTGTCCGCCTTATCAGTGATACAGAGTTTTGGACAGGTAGAAGCAAGCCATTATAAAAGTAGTAGGTGTTATCAGTTCTGTGGGTGTTTTTTACCAGTTCCATGTTGTTGGGGTTTTTTTTCCTTTTTTGTTTTTTTTAGGATTCTGAGGGTTACTAGTTGAAACAGAGTCAAGAGCTACAAAATTAAATTGGAAAATTTCATCAACTGCACTTGTAGAACACAAATTAGGTTTCTCCATGATATCAAGCAAGCTTTTTCACTCAAAAGACATTTAAGAATGCTTTGAAGACCAGACTTTTCAAAGTAAGTGGTTTTTTTTCTAACTGTTAAATAGTTAACACCTGATGCAAAATTAATTTTTAAATTCTTTTGATCCCAGTTAATGAATTACAGCAGATTATGAACATTTCAATTTACACTAAGTGCATTTACATTTAAATTAACCTTATTTAAATATAACTTTTATTATTTTTTATGCTAATATAGCAAATCTTAAATTCCTTATGAACTTTTTCTGACCAAATACATTTAAAAAGACAGTCTTGAAGTAGTGCTCAAAATAATGGATACAACAAATCTGAATACATTTTGCAAAAGGACTGATCAAATAGAAGTAATAATTAAGAGCAGTTTCACATGATTGAAAGTATAAACCCTGACACTTTCCTAGATGGTTTAAGTAAATAAATGTCTTTGCTATGTATTTACCTTAGAAGTGACTTTAATTTTTCTCTCTCTCTTCTGCAGAGTCCTTTAGTGTTGCTTCTAAGGGTCAACAAAATATGTGAATATTTAAGGTTCATACTAGTCTATCAGCCTCCTGAAACAGTTTCAATGAATACACAGTATTTTTTCCATAACATTGAAACTACAACAGTTTTATCTATCTAATGTTACATATAACTACCTGAATATGCCAGTATGTGTGCCCTTTGTTAATGTTCAGTGATTGTACAGCCAATCAGCCAGGACCAAAACAGATATATTATTTAAATAAATTTGCAAGTGATTGCATACTTGAAAAGGTCACTGTACAGAATAAAGAGCACTACAAGAATCACACACTCTAAAAGAAAAAAGGGATTAAAAGTTAAGCAAGATCAACTTGCAATTTTCAATATAATAACTTGGCCTTGAATTATAATTGCCTGCTACACTGCTAAACTTGCTACAGTAAGAGAAATATTTTCAAAAAATATTTAAGAATTTTAGAGATCCGTATCACATTCTTTAATAAGAATCTCAGTAATAAACTGGGTAATTACTGACTTGTTTCCTACATTTCCTCACTAGGATTCAACAGGTTTTCTAAAATTTAGGATATTCATTACTTGTTCCTTCACAGCCTTCAAGATTTGAGCCAAGAATGAAGGTTTTTGGAAGTTAACTGCTGACAGCATATGGTTGGAAAAAAAAAAAAAGGGAAAGTGTGCAAAAGAGCTAAATGTGACTTGCATTTACATAGTATCCTGAGGAAAAAAAAAAGTGTACATAGTAATTTAATATTTATTAAATAAAACACTGTAGGTTGGGGCAAGGAAGGGTGAAATCAATCCTCATTTATTAAAAACAGAGAAAAAAATAATGCTAAATAAATTAGAAAAGATAATAATTACAATAAGTGGCCTAAAGATAAACTCAATAAAATAAATGGGATATGTAAAATGGCAGAAAAATAATGTGTTTTTTAAGATATTTTTCCAATATCATTCTCACAAAAGTTGTTTTTTTTCTTTTCTGGGCCCAACTGTGGTCAGCTGGACAAAACTGGAGAATCAAATTTGAAAGGAGAAAAATCTGAATTAAAATCACACGTCTGTCATCTTGTCATCAACTACAGGAATGCAACCATGGGAGCAAGATGTCCAGAGAGGCTGTGCAGTCTCAATCCTTGGAGATTTCCAAGATGAGGTTGTATGAAGTCTTCAACAACTGCCCATGAAATCAAAAGTGACTCATCTTTGAGCAGGAGTGTGGACTGAAGTACTTCCAAGGAGGGCTCTAAAATCTAAATGATTGCATATATATGCTGTGAAGATTAAATACTGATATATGAGCTTGAAATCTTTATGCATTCATGTCTACATTTCTATAGCTTGCTTATTTTAATTTTGGCTTTTTTTTTTTTCTTCCTCCAATATTTGTACCCACAAAGGTGTTTGTCCTTTTGCTTTCTTTCCAGCTTCTGAGGGCTGATCTGATCTGGACTACAAACCCCTGAACTGCATCTCAAATACTTTCCAATTTTTTATCAATTAATTTCATACAATATTTTACATTTTGTACTTTTGAGCTTTTTGCAAGCTTGCCTTTCTGCTGCCCAGTCGTTGCGTGACTTCCTTTTACAATTTCAAGGATGAAATTATGACCACTGGAACAGAACATTTTTCTAAATATTAAGTATCACACTGAAGCGTGTGTTGCAAACTCTTTGTTTCAATTCAATGCAGAGCTTAAAGAGAAATTGCATTTG
This sequence comes from Peucedramus taeniatus, assembly GCA_013400575.1. Taxonomy (NCBI): domain Eukaryota; kingdom Metazoa; phylum Chordata; class Aves; order Passeriformes; family Fringillidae; genus Peucedramus; species Peucedramus taeniatus. The sequence goes on along the minus strand of WBNO01029061.1, from coordinate 11,901 downwards.
CTCATGGAGGCCAAATCATGCTGCTGTTTTTTAAAGATTAATACATAAAGGATCATAACCTTCTTGTTTAGCAATAATGAAGTGATATCTGATTCAAAGCACATGCAAAAGAAATTTAGCTGAAGTCACACAAAAATGTCAAATCATCAGATGGAGTCAAGGAATTTCAGTGCAAATTCTGGCTGAAATCAAGATAGATTCAACTGTGCTCAGACTTGGCCAGTGCTCCCACAATACTTTAAATGACCTGAAATGTGCTTTTTTTTTCCACATAGGAGACAGAGTTCTGAAAAGTATTTGTGTAGATAGAGAGAAAACATTTATTTATCCTTTTGTTTTACACTTCTGATCTGACATAACAGGATCATTGCCAGAGGCATGAATATATACAGATCTGCAGTTCTCATTCAACATTTTTTGTGTGTGTATATATATATTTATATATTTCCATTATATTTGTAGGATTCTACGGAGTATTGGAAGTATGAAATCTCTGTAACCTGCCACAGTTCCATCATAAACCTGCCAGACAAATGCTTGCACATGACTTGCTTCCTTCCATCTATCTACCACCCTGTTTTGCTTTCTAAACTTAATTCTGTCTGTGCTCTCTGCAGTACTCCTGCTGCAGATGGTGTCACAGCAAAGTGAGCCCTCTCCTCTCCCCCCTTCTCCTGGACGCAGCAGGTCCTCTGCAGAAAGTGGTCTGGTGTGTTCTTTAACACATGCATTGATCTGTCACTTAACCCTTGATCACACAAATACCATCTTGCTTTCCATATTTGCTGCTGCCTGGGCTCCACTGCTCCAGAATTGGCTAGAATTCCATGCTTCTGTTGAAAAACATTTTAATCCTCCATGAAAGATTATACTTCAAAGTTTTGCACAGGTAAACTCCTAATACATGTCACAAAATTAATCACAAGGAGGACAAAAATGTTCTTAGAAATATAAAATAGGGCTTCAAAATAATAATTTGTTGGTTTGTTTTTGTTGTGTGGGTTTTTTGCTGGGTTTTTTTTTTTTTTTTCTGCTTTTTTGGAGGGGAGGGGTGTTGCCTATGTTATCTTTCTTCATAGTCCAGGTAAAACCTGATTGTTGTTATATTTTTCCAATTTTAAAAAAGTGGCTTCATTGAAACCAGTTAAGGGAAACAATAGGCCCAGTTATGGCCTATTAGTACCTTCTGTTTATACACTGCTAAAAACTTCTATCTAAAAGATACAGTAGCCAGTGCTAATTGTTTTAATTACAAAATGCAAGTAGAATTCAAAAGCAGGAACTGACTTCACTATTGGAAAGAGCTTTACATTTAGATGAGTGATGAACAATTATAGCAAATCGATTCAAGGATGACATCATCTGGTGGAAAAATGGGGCTAAGAGAGAAAAAAATTCCCCAATTTCTGTGCTTCACCTCAATACATTTTCAGTGGCCTACAACATTATTTGCTCTCTAAAAAGAACCCCATTTCCCACTTCCTCTCTCAACCAGGGCTTGTGTGCAGGTTGAAAAGAAAGGGCATGAAAAATATTTCAGCCAGTACTTGTCCTCTGTCAAACCAAGTGCAGTGATTACAGAAGCCACGAGATGGCACATGGTTTGTGCCCTGGTTCTCACAGTAAAAACAAAAGCTTGTGTTAGCAAGCAGAAGGATGAGTTACTACAGCTATTAGTTTCGTCTTTTTAATAACAAACATTTTCCACTTCCTGAGTTCAAATTCTGATTTTAATTGTTGCAACTATTGAAGTTTCAGGAAAAAATATAATTCAAGGGCATTAATCCCACCTCCAGAAAGTATACACATACTGCGGCAATGAAATATACTGCTTTTATCTAAAAACCCACTGCAGACCTATTTTGGTTAATATAACCTGACTACAGCAAACAAAACAGATTTGTAAAACTATCTCAGTGAGTAAAACACTAATACAACATGCAAATTCCAGTGAATATAGCCTATAACTTGCTTTACAATACCTGAAATTCTTTTATAAAATGCATTCACGACCAAGGCAACATTTAGGAATCTTACACATCTGCATCATCCCTACAGCACTATTTACGTCCACCAAAATTGATGTCTTATGAACCCATTTCCTTCTCCATGGAAACTACTTGAAATATGGCAAATGATAAGAACAACTCCATGGAAGCTTTACAGGAGCAAAGACAGTCATGTCCATTCGCATGACCTCATCCCCAAACATTGCTGATATTTATTGAATAAATGTATTCCATGAAAGTTTTCAGGGTTTGCCCTAGAGTTTTATTCTGTATTGGAAGGAAAGAAGCATCTCTTATCCAGCAGGGGTGGGGTAGTGGGAAGAAGGACAGTGACTGCTTTCTACTTTAGTACATATCTGTGATCATTTTTGCTCTCCTTAGCAGGAACTCCTTTAGCTTTTCTAAACACACTTTCTGGCATCATGCAGCAGTTTGGTATTGTATTTGTTCCAGTTTCCGACACTGAAAACTGTGTCCTGAAGAACACAGATATGAGAAACTTTGAAATAAATACCAGCTTTCCTTCTGCCATAGTTCACACAAGATCAGAATGTCCAGCAAGACATTCTTTTGGATTAATAGACACTGACTATTAAGTTCAGAATGTCTCTTCTGAGTATTTTACAGGCTAATTTTACTTTTAATGCTAACAGCATAATTATGAAAAGTATCTATAAACTCCTTTCAAGTGAGCTAGCAAAGCAATACTTCAGCTTCCTTAATAAAACCTCTTCGAGCTGCAGTGTTTCTAGATTTCAAATATTAAAACTACATTTTATGTGGTGTTTATCTACCACAGTGACAGGATTCTAAACGATGGTTTCCAATTCAATTCACAGTAGTCCCATCTACTGGTTATTGATATTCCTAAGCTTGTATAAAATTATATCATGTTTTCTTTCCAGTTTGGGAATATTTCTCTGGTTTGGATATTATTAAACCTAATAATCTTATAAGCTAAATTTGTCTTATACAAGTCAGGCTGCAGTCATATACTAGAGAAGAGATCAATGAGATGAAATGCTATTCTCCAGCTCCATCCCTTTTGATGTCTTCAGTGGAACTCTTGCACCCTAAAAGGACAGGGTTTTCAAGAATCAATTCTTTAAGTCCACCAGCACCTTGTATGTGATTGAGTGATATGGGAACAAATGTATTTAGGAAATCACTCAGTGCATACTTTTCACAATTATACCATGTCTCACTTTATTCTTAATGGTGTTAACACAGGTCCATTGTAACACTGACATATTCATTTAGTAAAAAACTAGTCCAGAAATATCTATATGACTAATCGTCTCAATATAGTAGATTAAGACCAGTTATTAAGGGAATTACATACTGCAGGAGACAACTGCTTTATATGTGTGAAACAAAAGAAAGATTCTTTTATTGTCTCTTGATCTTTGCCTTTGAAACTCACTACTTTGGCACTTCAAAAAACACCACCAGAAGGCAAGATAACGACAATGACAGCAGGGGAAGACTTAGGAAGAAGGGGAAGGAAGACCGACAAATCCTTTGCTCAAGGATTTGTTTTGGCCAGGAAAGATTTATGCAGTATAACAATTATAGGTAGTTGTTTTCCTTCCCTATCTAATTAGAGTAAAATTGCATTAAGAAATTGAATACATTTTTCATTCTGTTCAATTCCATTATAAGGGACACTCGTATGCAACAAAGTGCAATAGCTAGAAGAAAATACCTACTACACTTGACTGCATTCAAGCATAACTCCCATGTAGCAGCATCAAAACAGCAAAGACACAACTGGTGTACACAACTGGTGGCACAGCAGGCTGCCTGCAACGTACATGCAAAGGAAAATACTTGATTCCCCCTCTCTCTTAAAATTACAGCCTGCAAAATATTTATGGCAGGCAGTTAAGTTGACACAAAATACGTGACACTATATGGGGAATAGAGACCCCTCAGGCCAGCTAAAGACTGGAAAAGTGAACACAAATATGACATGTACACAACACGTGAACTTTAACTCAAAATTGCTACTATCATGATAGCAGCTGTGAAGGAAGAAACTGGTTCTCCAGTTCAGTAGAGACCTAATTTAGTCAATGAAGGACTTGCAAGGTTTTCAGACTTCAAAGAACTTCAAACATCAGATATTGAACATGCACAGCAATAAAGGCATATAGAAGAAGGTGAGAAGGGCTTCAAACCCATTCTGGAGCACAATTAATATGAGTCAAATGAGTCTCATTTGACTGTCAATATGATAGCAATTTCTCTTGCTCAGAGGCAAAAAAAAAAAAAAGAAGAGAATGGGAAGAGGACACCTAAAAGGCCTCAAGGCCATGTTGGACAGGGCTTTGAGCAATCTAGTCTAGGGGAAGGTGTCCCTGCTCATGGCAGGGATGATGGAATTAGATGATATTTAAGGTCCTTTCCAACCCAACCCATTCTGTGATTCCATGATACTAAGGCTGTTTCCAGACTGAACTGAGATTACTGAGATATTACAGAAATGACTTGAGCTGTTTCATAAGTCCCAGGGGCTGTAAAGGTTGGCCCATTGGAAGGGTAACTCCTGCCTGACATTCTGCATCTGTTCTCTTCATTTCTGGTCATGTCAGTCCTTTTCTGTGCTCTGTGCTTTTCCTAATAATTTCAAGGACAGAAGAAGGGAGTTGAGGTTTGGATTTTTGTTGGGTGTTTTTGTGGTTTGTTTGTTTGTTTGTTTGGGCTTTTTTTTTTTTTTTAGCTGCGTTTATCATATTTGGGAATGACCATAACTAAGATTTCTATCCTGGTTATCCAGGACTCATGATATTAAAAGTGTTCATTCAGTCTCCACCATCACATGCACAGATCTACAACCGTTCATTTTAAATTTCATCAGCCATTTTATCTTACAGTCTTTTCAAGATCCTTTTGCAATTAATCACCCAGAGTATCCTTCCTAGATAAATCTGCACTTTATGATCACCTAATAAATATAATTCTTGACTACCCACCCCAAACTCAAATGTGGCAATATATGAAGCAAATTTATTTTGCTCTTCCCCCTCCCCAAGAATCAGTCACCGACACTCAAAATCAATACCAAGCTGCTACACAGATTTTGCAAATCACTTCACATGTACCATAACATGAAAATAAATCATGTTTATGATTGTTTATATTGTAATGGAAAATCTATTTGTATTCAAATATCTGTAGACTTTCCTATGTTAAGCATGGTAATATATTAAATCTCTGTATTTTAGATTTACAAAAAGTTGCTTCCTTTAGAAATTTTTCCTTCCACTACCACATACTAACGTTGGAAAGATTACAAATTTATATGTTTGTTTAATCAAAGTCATGTGTGCTACAGAACATTCAAAAATAATTATGTTTTAGTTCTTAAAAACATGAAAGTACGTTTTAAAATATATCCTGTCTTTTTTTTTTTTTCCTTTGGGATTTTATTTGCATAGGTGCAAGAAAATGAGTACAAAGCAGTTAATTCCATAAATTATTATTATGAAAATGAACAGTGCAAGAATTATTTAAAATAATCCACTCTTACAGCCTTCAGTGCATGTAAAAAAGAAACTTCTGAAAAGAATGGAATTGTGAATGATTGTTATGACCCATTTCCCATTATCGCTCAAGTACTGCTACCAGAACCATAATATAATCTAGTCCTCATTAAAAAATGCTTTATGCTCTTTTGTACAGTTAAGTTTTGTCTTCTGAAGTTTAAAAGGTTTTCTGCTTGAAAGTTAAATTAGAACAATAAGTCTTTATTTGCATTACTTATAAATGTCCATCTATGAGTAATAGCATTGATGAGAATAAATTTGTTAAATCAGAGTAGTAAAATAATAGCAGAAACTAAGTTTGCTACACAAATACCCTGAAAATGGGAATAAATAGCATTGTATACAATATATTATATTGATCTCTAACACTACTAGTCAGATATATTCCAGAGATTATTATTGCAATTCTGCTTGCACTTAAGTCAGGAGAAGACTTTGACCTTTACCAAGTTCTTACCAAGACATACTGGGATATAATTTTTTTTGTATTTTGATAATTTCCAAGCCTGTGTTTATTATTAACGGAGTTTAATTAGGGATTTCAAACCATGAAGTTGAAGCATGGTGAAAACTTGCACAGTCTTGCAGACATTTCAGTGACTCTCAACATTCTTCTTTAAAAATTGTTGTATTTATTGCAAATAATTTATTTACAATTTGCTTTTAATCAAATATGGAACAGAGAAAATATAATGCTGAGGAAATAAGATTTCCTTGGTAATCTTTGACATATAATACTACGTATCAGTCATTATATTCACTACAGAATTCATATAGCCATAGTGATACCCAAAATTAATTATCGCTTATTTCAGAACTCTCATCTGAGATGTTGCAAAGACTCCCTGATTTTCAGCAAAACCTACTAAATTATACATTCTGACACTTCGGAATGTATCAGTGAGAATTGTCTTAGCCTTTTAAAGCATCATTTTCTTGGGTAAGCCTTAGCAAAAATTCTGAGAACATATTCATAACAAGTTTCAAAAAAATTATTGCAAATTATATATGACAGGCATATCTAATGTTAATCTCTTAGACACAACCATATGCAATTGCCAATCATGTTTAATCATATTACTTACAGCAGCCAAGGTATTCTGCAACTGATACATTACCTGAAAACAATTCAATCTAGTTTTGTGCTTCTTCAGTAGACGCTCTTCCAAAGTTTGTCTCCACTTAAAAATAGTAAGAAGAGATGGCCACTTCAGTTGGCTTGACTGTTGGGTTTTCCCTTTATGCCCATCCAAGGAACACCTTTTTTGATAATGTGGGCACAAAACCTCATGAGATGCAGCTTTAACACTAGGTACACTTCCTCTGTGATTCATCAAGGCTGTGTAATTTACCAGCAGATAGTTCATTCTTAATGCCAGCCTTCTGATAACTGTTTTCTTACTTTAAAATAGAAAAAAAAACTATAATAGATTTAATAAGTTTCTGTTACATATCTTTTTTTAAAGCCTCATGAAAGCATTTTTGTTTTCTGCTTACAGTAGTATTCTGTACCGTAAATTACAAATTTTGCTGTATTTGATGATACTTAACGCTATTAATTGTGCAACCTCAAACTGAGTTTACTTCATGCATATGACACAAAACTGGTTATCATTTTTATCTGCCCTATCTCAGAGCCTCAGAGAGTATTCTAATCCATTATTAACAACTATTCTATGAGGCTATGTGGTAGCTGCTCTCTCACTTGTCTGTCCTGAACTGGTTGTCTTCTATTGCACTGATGTTACTGCTTTCTATTTTAGAGTTGCCAAAAGCATATTCACAGCATCAACGTGCTCATGCAGCATGAAAAACAACTCCATTGACACATATTCAATGTAGCCAATAAAGATGTAGTAGCCTTATGAAAAGCGTGTGAAAAAAAGAGAAAAAATATAAAGCTTCCCTCATATAGTTAGCAGAGCTACATAATTAAATGCCAGAGGGCAGTGAGCACTGCTGGATAAACTGAACTGGTTCTTTTTTTTTTTTTTTTTAATCAATCATGCAAGCTTGATTGGAATCGTCCAAGCATGATCCCATGCAAGGACACACATATCTCTCCATTCCAAACCAATAATATGAAAACAATGCCTATAGCAGAAGCTATAGCTACCAATCTTGCAATTGCAAAAAATCTGTTTGACCTTTCCCTCCTCTCCACACTCCCAATACCACTGGGAATAGAAATTGCAGCCTCTGCCTTAATATTCTAGAAGCCAAGCTGAGATATTTGCCATTAATCTGGAGATGTTCTTCATAGAATCATGGAATGTTTTTGGGATGGAACAGACCTCAAGGTTCTCCAAGACCACCAGGAAAGCCGGAAAGGAACTTTTTACAGGGTTGTGAACTGATAGGACAAGAAGTAATGGTTTTACACTGACAGAGGGCAGGTTTAGTTTAGATATGAGGAGGAAATTCTTTAGTGTGAGTATGGTGAGGCACTGGCACAGGTTGCCCATAGAAGCTGTAGGTGCCTCATCCCTGGAAGTGCTCAAGGCCAGGTTAGAAGGGGCTTTGACCAACCTGATCTGGTGGAAGGTGTCCCTACCTATATCCAGTGCCATGGAACAAGATGATCCTTAAGATCCCTTCCAACCCAAACCATTTTGTGATTCTGTGATTCCATGAAGTCTATCAGAAATTACATGCTGCCCTTACTTTTACTTATTTTCTTCTATTAGAAGTAAAGGACCACAAAGGAAATTAATTCAGCAGTACCAGTAGGAAATATTTAATGCACATGACTGAAGCACCAAAAAAGAAATGTTTTTCCCTTTTAATGCACTTATTAATGCATTATTAGAATTTTATAATGCAAGGTATGTTTGGGTTTTGGTTTGGTGTTTGAGGTCGGGGGGTGGGGTGGATATACACCTTATGTGGGACTGTCAAGTCAGAGTGTCATTTGCTCTAGAGCAGCACCAGTAGCACTCCCCCATCAAATTATTAGACTGAAACTGCAAGCAAAGTAGAAAGATACTACTTATCACTTAAAGCAAAGCATCTTTTTCAGCTGGAAGCCCTCTCTTGCATCTAGACAGATAAAAAGAAATAATGACTGTCAAGTAGCACAAACTGACTTGGTTATTATTTTCTGAAGGGAAGTAAAACAATCCAAAGGAAAATGAATTTTGTTGCTCAGCTAATTTTTGTCATGATTTGCACAGCACTAGGCTTGATTAAAGCGTTTTATTGCCTTCATTATTTTAAACATTTGTATAACTGATTTTTTAAAACTCTCTAAAATAATTTTCTGTTGAGTTTCAGCACTACAGTCACATGCTAGCTGTTCAATACTGTATAATTGAGAAAATTCTATGATTTCTCTAGCTTTAGCATAAGAAATTATATTTTCACTGTAAAGCACAAAAGAAGGTCATGGATGACATCATCAGAGGATGATATCAGTCAGAATCAGGCTTTGAAGGTGTTGCCTCCTATTTATTTTTTCCTTTCCCAATAATATCCCTAAGTGCAATGAAAACAAGTCTTCCCATGAACATTCTGTAGTCATTTACAAAACATCCAGTGAGATACTTTTGGAGGACTGGTAATTAGGGACAATATACCAAAAAAATAAAAAAAAAAAAAAAATTAAAAAAAAAAAATGGAAGGGAAGGGAAGGTACTTGTGAGTAGGAAATTACAGCTTGAAATACTTCAGCTGCAAAGTGGATTTTTAGTTGAAAACTGCAATAAAACTGTGAAGTGACTAAGAGACAGATACAAGAGAGAAGATGAGTTAAGAATGTAATTTATGGGAGGAAAATGGATTTATTTAGACTATTGAGGGAAAGAGTCATAAAGAGGCCTACTATTCTTTAAAGAAAAGGTTGTCTGCAATAAGAAGGAACTACAATTTTTTGATAGGGGTAAGGTGTTTAATTCCAATAACCATTTGGAAAGGAAACTTTCATAAATACAAGATGTGCTGGAGTAGATTGCCTAGATGGCCACAGTAAAATGTTGAATTTCCAGAGTGTTTTAGAAAGACATCTATCACCTAATTGCGGTCTAATTGCTGATCTTGTCTTGAATCAGGGGGAAGGTTAAAGTGACCCTTTTTTAGTTATTCCAATCGTATTTCCTTTACTTTCTACTTACTAAGAACTTGTTTTCTTCTCTAAAAAAATTCCTGCATGCACTTTCTTAAAAAGAGCAGGTAAAGGAAGGTTTTTTCTCCCCAGTCCTCCAATGAGGCATTTAGCAACACAGACTTAAGGCAGTTTATAAAAGCAATGCAGATATTAAAATCTCCCTCATTTTAAAAAACAGGAGTCACTATATAATTTCTTACTTACTTAACTGGAAAGCCATAAAATACTGAAGTTCATTATGCCTAACTGTATAGACAACAGGATTTGAAAAAAATCATTCTTAGAGGCTGTTTTTTAAAAAACAGTAATATTCTGTCTCTTCCCTGGCACTGGTTGAGGTAATGTATACATGCATACACCACAGTGACCACTAGAAAAAAAAAAAAAAAAAAAAAAAAACCCACTTAAAGAAAAAANTTTTCAGATAAGCCCAGCTCTTAGGTAAAGCACAAGAGCATTTCCCAAAATCTAAGTTTCGGTGCATGACGCTGCAAACACTGCACATCAAAGTGTTACAGCATGTTAAGAACATGAAACAAAAGATCTGCGATGGAATTCAGCTGTTTCTGTATATGAGACTAGTAACATTTTAGATGCCCCAGAGTATCCTGCCAAGCTGAGGGCTACCACTCCAGAAAAGGTCAGATTTCTAAAGGTCCTGTGTCATATCTGTCACTTCATGCAGTCCTCTTAGAATCTCAGAGGTACCTAAAGTGCATGAGAGACTGGTGCCTAGACCCCCAAATTGTGCCAATTATGTTCTGAGACCTCCTTAAGCAGTTTATATCTACCTCATGGCTTCATAAATGTGTTAAACTCATTAATTTGGCCAGAAACTTTTGCAATGAGGAAAAAAAAAAACCCTGACATATTCCTTGGTGAGCTTCTGAGTCCCTTTTAAATCAGAATATGCTAAAATATTAGTAACAGAAATCACATTTATGAAGGTTAATGTCACCAGAAATTTCAAATGCCTAGTGAAATTAAAATAAGGAAGGAAAAGAAAGGAAAAAAAAAAAAAGGAGGGGTGAAGGGATAGATACAAGAAACTCCTCTTGAGTATAATGAGCAAAGTAATAACTTCACCTTTCAGCAGTAACTGGGAACCAGTTTCTACCAGTTCTTCAAGAAAGCCTGAAGATCAAAGAAATGCAAATAAAATCCAGCTAGGGTAAGTATGGTAATGTCTGCCTAATTTAGAAGAACAGTAATCAATAACAAGGATGAAGGGATAGGAAAAACAGAGAGAGACACAAAATTAAAAATGCCATTGGAGAGCTGAAAAAGAGATGATCTCTGCATCATTCTAGGAAATATTAATAGACAGATGGCAGTATTTAAATCTGTAAAAAAAAGGCAAAAGTGAAAGGAAATTAAATAAACAATGACTAAAATAATTGTTTTCAAAGTAATTCTCTTAGCTGAAAAGCTGGGCCAATACTATCTCTTAAGTGTTCTCAGTTCTGGTATAATTCCCACCTGCTTGGTGGGACACTAAAACAAGTTGTACCCCATAGGCAGACACAGCATAGCAATTCTTTTAACTAATTCAAAAATGAATAAAAATTTTGGGAGTAACCAACTTTAGCTTTCCCTACTTTGCCAAGAAAGAATGGACACAAAAAAAAATAAGGCAGAAGAGGCTCATGTAACATGGTTGGACATCACTACACTTTGAATTTGTCCATCTCTCTCCTGTACTCAGAGCAAAGATAAAAATATGTCTTCATTTGTTAGACTCTTCTCCACCCACAGGATTAAAGACAATATTTTTCAAAGTCAACAGCATAATTACAATGTTGATTTTTTTTAAAATGTGGTTTCAGAGCTTCTGCATATTCCACACATAGACTTTCATCACAATATAACCCATCATTTCATCTTGTCAGTGATCACAGACATGAGGGAAACTGATTTTTTCCCCTTCCTTTCCCCCACTTTGAAACCTCCCTTTATTTAATGCTGTTACAATTTAAATGCATTTTTTCCCTCCTGACCCTGCCAGCATGAACATCCTTCTTACAGACTCTATCTATACCTTTAAGAGAAGATATGATAATAACTTAATTATTCCTAAAATATATTCATATCTTCCAACTACCCTTCCCTTAACACATAAATTTTTGATAAACTCTAGGCAAGATCATTACCTGAATATGTGACTAGCGCATTTATTGGGTATAATTCATAATTATAGAGTCTCCATTATTCTCTGTCAGAGATTTTTTGGTAATGGAAGGGG
>WBNO01029060.1:38929-65352 GCA_013400575.1 Peucedramus taeniatus | reverse complement strand
CGGGCCGGGCCGGCCGCCCGCTCGCCGTGCGCGGATGGCTCGGTAGCCAGGGCGCCGCGCAGCCAAACAGCCAGATGTGGCACGTTATTGATGTGGGGAGGCTCGTTTACATTAGATACGCGGCTGATCCGGCAGCTGATAGCGCCGGTGTGCGGGAGATCCGAGCTGCGCTGCCACGGCCGCCTCCGGCCGCTGCCCGCTCCCCTGCCCCCCTTTCTGGGATCCTTTTTGGGTTTTAACATGATTTTAAAACTATCATTATTTGGAAGAGAGGCAAAGAGAAGGCGAAGGAGTTGGTGACAGAGGGCGGTGCTGCCCGACTTCCCTGAAGGATGAACAGCGGTCATGGAATGCTGGAATATCCTGAGCCGAGGCTCATCGAGCCCAGCTCCTGGACAGCCCCAAAAAACACCCCACGTGCCCGAGAGCGTTTTCCAAACATCCTGAGCCTGGTGCCGCGGCCGCTTCCCAGAGGTCCCCGGTTGCAGGAGGCTCCTGCCAAAGGTATGATCCCACTGGGATTCCAGAGAGGATGGAGAGCTCCCAGCTGGCCTCGAGGGCTTCCTGGGCATCCCATGTCCCTTCCAAAGGCTTCGTGGGTGACATGCAAACACCGCTGACTGCTGGGGGCAGAGGGAAGGCGACAGAGCCCCTTCTCCATCCCACCTGACCCAGATCCTCCCCAGCACCTGCCCCGTTCCTGAAAAGACCTTGGAGTGCTGTGTGAAAGTCCCAGGTCAGATACGGCTCAGTGAAATCCCCTGGTCACAGGCAGCTCCAGCAGAGCTGCCCTCAGATAAAGTGATTGATCCCCACACCGATCAATAAAGATCTCATTCCAGGCAATTAATAACTTTGCCAAGCTTGTTTTTTTTTCTGTGGTGGTTTTTTTTTTTTTTTTTTTTTTTTTTTTGTTTTTTTTTTTTTTTTTTTTTTGGGTAAAGTGCCCAGATTGCTGAGGGAGTGTAACTGGGGGAGAAAATAATTCCGTAATTTTATGTTGCCCACATAAAAATACCAATCAAACGGCAGTGATTTGTAGACATATTTATTTGCATAAAGAATCCCCATTTGCATAAATCTGCAGGGTCTTTGCTTTCAGAGCAGGAAATTCAGGTTGGATGTCCAGGACATGTCTCTCTCCATTCCTAGGGAATGCTGCACAGAGGGATTGGAACTCTGTAAATTTAGTTATAAACCAGCTCCAGCTCCTGTCTCCCCTCATCCAGGCAGGAGGGAAAGTGCAGGAAAAGGCAAGGGAGCAAGAGCAGCATTTGGGGCCCCACAGGCATTCCTTGGGACAGCTGTCCCGGACTGTGCTGTACAGCCTGGGCTGTGCTGTAAACCAGTCACTATGTTATTAATAAAAACTTCCTATTTAATTAATAAACCCATTTTTATTCATTATTTCTACTTTGAAGGTGTTTTGGCACCTGGTGTGTGGATCCCACCATACCCCAGAGCTGCTGGAACCAAAACAGCAGGTCCAGGGACTAGAGAGTGAAGCGGGTTTCACTCAGCCTTGGAAATTTAGTCCTTTCTGCTCCTCAGACATCCTGAGTGGAATCTCCTGGAGGGGTTGGTGTGAAGGTGGGAGGTCTGGACTGCAGTCTGGAGAGTTTGGGATGGGCTCCACCTCATGATGGGGTGCTTATTCCCAGGTATTTGCAGTCGCTCAACTCCTCTCAGCAGAGTTCGCTGGCACCTCTTTGTGTCCAGGACTGGGAGCAGCCTGGGAGCTCTGGGCTTAGAATGCCCAGGGGGGGCGAAACACCCCTAAAATTCCCTGGCTGAAGGGATGTATTCCCACTTATCATCCGCAGTCCTTTCCCAAAAGTGAAGGAATCCAGAGTGCCCCAAAGGCAAAGCTTGGGAAGGCAGCACTGGGATATGGCAGGGAAGATCAAGAACTGGGAAGTCTGGGCAGAGTTCCTTATCCCAGCCTGGTTTGCAGAAGGAATTAAAAAGATGCCCAGTCCACCAGAGCAGGGAATGTGAGGGAGGAGACAGGAGCAGGTGGAGGGGCTAGGGGAGCACCCCCACACCCCTTTACAACCCTGGTGTGTTTGAGGAGCCTGAGCCCTGTCCCTGCACCGGGCCGGGCACACACCTGGGGGTGACAGATGGCCACGGGCTGTCCCCGGGCTGAGCACACAGCACAATCTGCTGCAGCTCGCTCCAGCTCCTGCTCCTGGCACCTGGAACAGGGCAGGGAAGGAGGAAACCTGTGCAGAGGGAGATGGGGACTGCCCCATCCAGTCAAGTTTCAGTTGGAAGCGGGCACCCACTTCATTTTGTAAAATATGGAATTGAATTTCATTTTCTTTCACATTATTCTGCTTTTTCCTGGGCATTGCCAGGAAAAAATTGCACAGGGACGGAGTGGGAGCAGGTGCTGGTCAGAGGTGGTGGGGACACAGAAGCCTCAGGTCAGGACACCAGCTTGGACACCAGCGCTTGCCCATGGGAGGAAGTGTGGGCTGTGGGGGTCCTGTGAGAACAGCAATTTTGGGGACACCATGGGGACACTGTGGCCTTGGCCTCGTCTCACCTGCCTGGCAGAGCAGGGGAGGTTTCCCAGCATTTTCAAGTAGAGGCTCATGTTCCTGGGGAAGCAGAGGGAGTGTGAGGATGCCCTGGTGACACCAATGACATTCCCACTCAAACTGTTTTCTCCTCCCCTCTTCCCCTGTCTCCACAGCCAGTCTTGGTCCTGCCATGCACACCCAACTTTTTGGATGGAATTTGGTACTGCAGCGTTGGGCTTGGAATCCCTCAAGAAATTGCTCTGGATGGATTTAGTTCCCAGCACCCTGCCATGGAAAGCATCTGCTTCAACTCCCCAGTGCTCACCCACGCTTACAGACGACTTCTGCCCGGGACACTTTGCCCAACTCCACAAATCCTGCAGGCGAAACAGATTTCCTGGTGGGAAAAACCAAGCAGGGTGGGAAAAAAAAGGCAAGCCAAGTGACAGTGATGCCATAAACCCTGGGAGCGACGCGGAGCCACCGGCGAGGCGCAGATAAGGAGCGCTCGTGCCGTATCGCGGGCGCCCCATCAATCACACGTCCATCTCCCACCGCCCGGACCCCGGGAGTGGTAGGAATGCACGGTGGGATCACTGTCAGCCAGGATCAGCCAGGCTGCTGACGGGAATGCTGTGCCCAAGGGGACACCGCAGTGGTGGTGTCAACACTGGCTGGTGGCTTCCTGGGAAGGGACCGGGCAAGACAGGAGCAAGTGCTGTCCCCAGTGGGGACAGGGCCTCAGGGAAAGTTTAGAATGGATAGTAGGGAAAGGTTTTATATCCAGAGGGTAGTCAGGCACTGAATAGGCTCCCCAGGGAATGGTCATGGCTCCAACCCAACTCAGGGATACTCAGGGTGGGATTGTTGAGGTATCTGTGCAGGGCCAGGAGCTGGAATGGATGGTGCTGGTGGGTCTTTCCAGCTCAGGATATTCCATGACTCTCTGATACTCTGGGAGATCAGAGTGCTGCTTGGCTCATTTTCCATCTGGACTTGCCCACCGCTAACAGCTTCCATATGGAAAACCTTGGTGGGAGCATTGGCTGCCAACCCTCCCAGGAATTCCCTGTGTGCCCCAGCGGATCCCAGTGGGAGCAGGTTGGCAGTGCCATGTGCTCCAAGGGCGCTCCTGGAAACCCTGCCACATCCCAAGTGACAGCGTGGCAGAGACGCTGCAGGGGCTCTTCGAAGCTGGGCTGGGAGGGGCTCATTCCCAGGTTTTTCCACTTTTGTGGGAATGGCTGATAGGAAAAGTGGAATCCCAGTGGAACAGGGCAGCTCTTGTGGGGTGGGAGGATGGATAAAATCTGTCCCTGGGATCTCTGTCCCTTGGAACCCAACCCTGAGGGAAGTTCCTGCCACAGCCATTTAGCCAGGAAAAGGAGAACGTGAGGAAGAGGATGGTGAGGAGGAGAGAAACACACACGTCTGCTGCTGAAGAATGGGAACGGGACATAGATTCATGGGAGAATGAATCTATTCATCTAGGGAAGGCACAGGGAGCCAGGGGGCTCTGAGCAGGACTTGGCCCACTCAGGATGACCTGGGAGCAAAGTGCCCCAGGTTTCCCTCCCCCCAAGCCCAGGGCAGGCCCCTCCCTGCCCACCCCTCCCTCACCCCCTGCTCTTTCAGTGCCCCCTGAGAGGCTCATCAGCCTGCCTGGGCCCGGATCAGGTTTGGTGCCTCCCCTGGCAGCTGCTGGCAAGCAGAAGGTGAGGGAGACGTGGCAGAGCTGTTACACATTAACCGGGACAGCGGCTGCTCTCTCCTCCTGTCCGGGAACCATCCCCGGCCCCGGGCTGCTCTGGCTAATGTGTAATCCCAGCCCTCGCTGCTCCTTCCCACCAGGATGTCCCAGTAGCTAGGCTGGCTTGGGGAGGTGGGGTGTGCAGGGAAGAGTATTTGATGTCCTCAGGTTTTATGGATAAATGTTTTTCCAGCACCCCTGAATGCTTCCTTGTGGGCACAGAGTGGCCTGAGGGACAAAAGCCCAGCTTGCACAGAGACTGTTTTCCTGTTAAAACCTGCTTGTTTTCCTGGGAATGGTGGGGACTGGGCTGCTGGAGTCTGTGCTGCAACCTTGGGATGCTCAGCTCAAGGTGTTGGTGGCTGTTGCTCATCCCCACACAGCTACTGCCAGGCACAGCCCTGCCACAGGAGCAGTTAAAAAATACCTGGGTTGGCTCTCTCAAAAGCCCAAAAGCACTTGGGCTTTTGGGGCTGTGGAGGCACCTTTAGGGATGTGCACCTTTTTTTTACCCACTCAGACTTGAATTTCTGGGACTCAAGCCCTGGGAGAAGCAGGAGAAGCCATTGGGGCGAGGGGATGAGTGAGGATGTGATCCTGCAGTTCTAGCAAGAAAAATGAGCACATTTTGGCTGTTTTTTTCTCACCGGCCATTTTTTCCCTCTAATAAATTCAGTATTTATGTTGGATAATGCCTGTCGAGTGTTTGTTTCCTCCTCTTGGCTCCACTAAGCAAACTCTTTTGCCCAGGAGATAGCTCTCACACTCCATTTGTTGCAATAGTAGGTCACATTCGTACTAATCAGGATGCCGAATGCTGCCTCTAATCCAAAGTTTTCCATCAAAGGGAAGGTTCTGAGTCATGTAATGAATATCAGGAGGGTTCTGCTCTTCAAAGGTGGAGAAAAGTTGATTCTTTTTGAGATAAAACCCGCTGTTTGAAAAAAAGATAATTGGAAATAAAGCTAAAAGATTTCCTTATCACCAAATATTATTCACAGCAATAGCAAGGTCTGGTTTCCTCCCCCCTGGCAGGCTAGGGGCTCACAAAAACCCAATTTGAGTGAGAGACAGAGGAGAAATTGGCTGGATTTGGGATTTTCCAGGAATCTGGGGGCCTTGGAAATACTCCGGGCTGGGAATGTGGAGGGGCTGCTTCTTGACTTTGCTGAGAGAAGAGCAGGGTTGACAAACCTGGCTCCATCCCCAGGGATTTGCTGTAAATTTGGGAGGTAACTGGGAATTACATCAGCCTTCAATTGCTGTGCAGGCAAAGCACAGCAGCAGGGAGGCCTTAAAAAGGATGAAAATCCATGGAAGAGAGGGGAAAATAGGACCACCAGCACTCGAAGGTATACAAGGGGTGCCCTATCCCTGGGAGTGTCCCAGGCCAGGTTGGGTGGGGTTTGGAGCAACCTGGGACAGTGGAAGGTGCCCCACCACAGGGGGTGGCACTGGATGAGATTTAAAGGTCTTTCCAATCCAAACCCTTCTGGGATGGTTCCATGAATTCCTCCCCAGTCCAAGTTTTTCCAGGGAGCTAGGATGCAGGTGAGGTGATGCAGCTCTTGGCTGGGGATTAGCTGGGTGCTGAATGCCTGACCTGTGCTGCTCTGAGGGTAATTACTGGGCTGTGCAGGCGGCAGGAGATTCCTGGGCTTTTCCTCACCATGCTGAACCTATTTTGGATTTTTTCCCTCTCAGGTAACACTCAAACGTGATGGAAGGAAACCGAAGGAGCTTGGAGTCCCTTTTGTGCTCTGTGCCTCTGTAATCTCAGGGTTGATTTAAATCTTCTCCTGGCGGTCATTTCCCGAGCCTCTCTTCCTTTTCATGTCCAACATCTCGTGTTGAATAACTCCTCGGGCTCTGTCATTTCGGGATCAACAACGACCCTGACAATGGAGAACAAATTACACAGGGAGAGGAGCTCGCAGCCCCAGCTTTATTCTGCTGCGTGTGTGCATCCCTAATCCAAATTAACACTGAGATCAACTTTCTCCCGGGCTGCTGGGGCTCGGGTTTGCACAAAAGGCAGAGGTTCGGCCACGTTAAATAACTCAGAGCACCCTGGGGCTCAGGAGCCGTGGAAAACACGTGGCTGCTGGGGGGAGAGCAGAGGCTCTCTGGGAAAGGGGGAGACTGGGGAGGCAGGAAAAGAGGTTGGGGTTTCTAAAGTCAGGCTCTTTGGTTCCCATTTCTCTGGCTTCCAGCAGGATGGAGCTGGTGGATGCTTCCACTGGGAGTGGAAGGGGAAGTCTATGGATGTGAAATCTTGATTTTCCTTGGGTTTAGAGTTGATCTGAAATCAGGGATGCTCAGGCAGTGTTTTATCCCTAGCAGGGCACCCTGTGGGGTGCAGGTGCTCGTCCTCTGCCCTCCTGCCTGTCCCTGAATCAGCAAATAGAAGAAGGATCATTATTTGCAAAAAATAACCAAAAAAAACCCCCAAGAAACCCCAGCAGAGACATCGCCTCCCTTGCCCTCAATGGCCACAGCCCAGGCTCACCTTGGGTCCCTGTGTTTGTGATTCCAGGGCTCAGAGCTGCTCCTGAGGCACGGCCACCCCAATTTGGCCCTGAAACCCCCACAGTTTGGGGGCTGCAGCCCCGGCTGTGGCTCCCCATCCCTCGCCACCCTCTGCCCCCACAGGGAGGTGTCACTCAGGTGAGCAGCAGGGTTCGGAGCAGCATCCTGGGGCTGCTCCGTCCACCCTGCAGGCTGTTCATTACTCACCGAGGCAGGAGCCTGTCTGCAGCCAGGCGAGCCCGAGGAGGAGATGACAGCTCGATGAGAGAGGTTCAATGACTTGTTCTTCACGTGCTGGCCACCTGGCATATTCGCCTTGAACTTCCCGCACTCGCTCCAAAAGCCCTGCATTATTTTCCTGAAGGACACCCGAGATAATTTTATTCACCACGGAGCGAATTCTGGGGCTGTCTGTAAAAGAATAAATGAAGAGACTTTAACGCGGCGGAGGACGTGAGACGTGTCAGCGCGGTGGCGGCTCGCTGAATATGCAGCGCGTCCTCCTCAACTTCAGGGGATTGAAGAGCTTGAAATAAATTCACCAACTCTCGTAAGAGAGAAAAAAAAAAAAAAAAAAAAAAAAAAAAAAAAAAAAAAAAAAAAAAAAAAGAAAAGAAAAAAAGAAAAAAAAAAAAAAAAAGTGAAGTAAGTGCATTACCGGGGTGGCAGGTGTCAAGTGACTCGGCGTTTTAACATTTTCATTATGCTCGACAAGAGTAAACAGAGAAGCCAGCCAAGGTTTTTCCTCCCTACAAATTGTGTTTAGGTTCCTGAACGCCTCGTGGTGAACCCAGAGCCAGCACAAAACTCCCGGGAATGGGTATGGGAAGCTGAGTTTGTTCCCAGGGTGACAAGTATACAGATGGATTTGTCACAGCTCAGTTTCACTGTCCCCTCCTCAGCCCCTGCCAAAGGAAGGGCTGATCCCAGCGCCCAAAGCTTTGGGAAGTGCCTGGGGAGGCTTCCCAGCTTTTGGGGCCTCTGTAGCGGCAGAAGACTGAGATCCTGCTGGATTTGGCCCCTGTGGCACAGGGAGGGAAGTGCCGGTGGGATTAGGGAGCTGCTGCGTGCTGGGGCTCCCATTGGGGACCAGTCCAAGGTGTCCCTTGCATTCCTCTGGAGGCTGGGAAGTTCTGGGTGCTTGGAGAGGCTTGGGAAAAGGAGTTTTTTTCTGGAGGCTGATGCACAGCAATGGTGCTCCCAAATGATCCAGCGGGAAGTGTTTTCCCTGGCTGGGGATGGAATGGTGACCGGAAGAGCTGCCCGCGGGTGGGTGCTGGCACATGATGGCCAGAGGCTGCTGTGGGTCATTCGCTGGCGGCACCGGAGCTTTCACCAGTGAGGGACGGCTGGAAAACTCGGGATGAGCTCCAGCTCGGGCGGGATGAATGAACCGGGGCTGGAGGCGCCCACGGCACAAAGCGGCGGCTCCTTTGTGCCTGCCTGGCTCGGGAGCTCTCGGCATCCGCCGCGGGCTGAAGTGGCTCTTGGGCTGTTTAAAGGTTGAGTGCTGCTGCTCCGAGTGACGGGAGGCAGATTCGGTTAAATAAACACGGCGGCTTAGAGAGAAATTGAAGGTGACGCGGAGAGCTGGAGCAGAATTTAATGCTGTCAGCCGCGTTCCAGCGCCGCTCTCCAGCCGCATCCCTTTGAAACTGGCTGGGACACATTCCCTGGAACGCTGGAGATGGGGAATGGGGGGCTCGGAAGGGTGCCACAAACCGGGAGCCCGCTGCAGGGAACCTACGGTGGTGCTGCTGTTAATTCCTGAGCATTTCACGCCGCCCCTGAGCTCCAGGAGGGGGCCGGGCTGCCCCCGTGCCCTGTCACACCGCAGAGCCTTTCAAAGCCATTTTGTGCCTTAATCACTGCGCTCTCCGGTTTAGCGCCTGGCAGATTGTCCGGGTATCGTTCCAGCGAGTTCCAGCCTCGCCCCCCATGAACAGGCGCTCGTCCTGGGGTTGTGTCCGTGGGTCCGTCACGGTTTGGGTTCAGAGAGGGCTTTTCTTGGGGGGGGGGGCTGGGCTGAGGTTTGCTCGGGATCTGGAGCAGATCTGCCTCCTGTTCCCTGCCCGGTCAGCACATGCAAAATCCCCTGGCTGAGGGTTATGGGAAGTGTTTTTGCTGGAGGCAGAGAGAGGAGAATCCCAAAGGTTGGACCAGAAGTTTTCCCTCCCTCTGCAGCTTTTCACCGCCTCTGCCCCAGGTGAAAAATCCCACTGGATTTTCCTGTGGGGAGAGCTTTCCAACCCAAATATCTGATGGTGTTGAAGCAGAATTGTTTCTCTGCTCCGAGGATGCCCCTGGTCCAACCCCCTCCGTGCCGGTGGAATTCCATCCTGGAATTTTCCAGGGTAGGGACAGGGCAGGGATAATGCAGGGAATGGCTGAGGGAGCCTGGTCTCGTTTCTTAAGTGCCACCAAATCCCAGGCTCAGGAAATGTGTGCAGAGATCTCGGCACTCAGGTGCCTTCAGCAAGAAAACAGAGCCTTCTTCAATACCAGATTCCCAAAACAACTGCAGCACAGAGCAAAGGAATTTTGGTTTGTTGTTTTTCTGGGTTTTTTTTTTCCAATCCAAAGCTCATGGAACACTCCTACCTGGTGTGTGCTGCTCCTCAGAGCAAAGCTCAAGGCTCTACTGCTCCTTGCCTTGTGCCAGTGTCTGCACTGATGGATTTTGTGTTTTCAAAACCTAGGGAATTCTGGTGTGCAGGGAAGGAGGGACCTGCAGGACTCCTTGTTTTGAGAGGGGTGGAGCTGGGGAATTTCTCAGTGCCTTGGTAACAGTGCCACTAAAAATCCCATTGAAGGAAAAGGGTGAATGAGGCTTGGAGCAACCTGGGATAGTGGCACTGTTGTGCCATTGTCCCTACCCATGGCAGGAAGTCGGAATGAAATGAGCTTTCCAGCCCAAACCCTTCTGGCATTCCATGACAAAGAGAGGTTTTGGCACACGGAGAGAAGGCCAGGGCCGGGAATGCTCTGGGAATGTGGCAGCGGAGGGTGGGAGGAGGTGCGTGAAGGAGAGGAATGAACGGAAGGAATCGTGCAGGAAAAGGGACGGGGGGCTGTGGGACAACCACACCACAGGGGGGATGCTGGCACAGCTGATCTGTCACTGGCTTGGGACCTGTCGGCCCCATCCGTGGCACCGGTGTGACACAGAGGGGACAGCGTGGCTCAGCCCTGCTGCCACCTTACCCGTGTGACAGCGGTGGCACCCCGGGGTCCCCAGCGCAGGTGGAGCGGGGTGGCAGGGCCCAGAGGGAAGGGACCCGGGACCCCCGTGTCCCTCTCGGCGTGGCCGGGGGGCTCCGGATGAGGGCTCCGGCTGGGAACGGGGCCGCGGATGTCGCGATCTGCGCTGACACCGTGTGGCCGCTCCCCGCATCTCGCCCCGGCGCTCGGCAAGGGGTACTTCAGTCCAAACAGCCCTGAAATGTCCCCAGAGTCACCTCCGAGCCAGGGGAATGTCACCCAGTGGAGGCAGGAGATGGCCCTTCCCCTGCTCCCATGCCAGCCTCGTGCCTGGATCCCTGCATCCCTTAAAATAGGCTGGATTTGGGCACTTGAAGTGCTTCCAAATGAGCTGGATTCAGGGTTTTTTGTATGCTTTAAAACTCAACTTGGTTTAAAATTAAATGTGGTCTATTTAGGTAAGATATCAGAAGGGATTTTTACTGTGGGATTAGTGAGGCCCTGGAACAGGGCGCTCAGAGAAGCCGTGGCTGCCCCTGGATCCCTGGAAGTGCCCAAGGTCAGGTTGGAGCAAGCTGGGACAGAGGAAGGTGTCCCTGCCCACAGGGGGATGGGATGAGATGAGCTTTAAGGTCCCTTCCATCCCAAGGCATTCAGCAGTTTCCCAGAAAGGCCCTCCTGGCCCGTGTCTCGCTGCTCCAAGATATTTTTAATTCCCCCTGTTCCCACCAGGCAGCTGATTTGGGGAGGACAAGGACCTTTTATCTCCCCTTTCGGCAGGCATGAGGCCCTGGAGAGGAACCATGCCTGATGTATTCAGCCACTCTTGGAAAAAGCCCTTTCTCCTCAGCCTTTTCCAGCCGCAAGGATTTGGCAGAGAAGAGCCCAGCTCTGCCCATTTGGGAGCAAATCCGCAGGTTTGGGATGCAGGTGGAGGGGGCTGGGGCCTGGAGACAGGCAGGGGGGTCTTGCTGAGTGGAAAATGAGGTTATTCTTGATTTCTGCAGCACAACCCCGTGGGTAAAGGCAGGGAGATTCTTACCCAGTACTCCCAAGTGGGGAAGAATTTTAGGATGGATGTCCCCTCACCATGCCAGGAGCCCCGGGGGCGCTCACCATGCCCGTCCCCTGCGGACCCCGGGACAGGCGCGGGGCGGAGCTGAAGGAAGTCTTGTGGTTCAGGGAAGAGTCCACAATGGACAATGGAGCCATTTGAGGGACAACAAACATTTCTGCCCTGTGAGTTTGTCCCGTCGGAGTCACGGGGTGAGAGCAGGGCATGAATGGGGGTTGTGCTGGAGGGAGCCAGGCTCTGCCCCACCGCGGCCACTGCAGATGCTGGCACGTTAATTTTTGTCACAGGATCAGGGCTGGAGAAAGAGTGGGGACAAAAGCAGCACATTCGCTGTCCAGGAAAAAAAAAAAAAAAAAAAAAAAAAAAAAAGGAAGGGAGAGAAAGGGCTTTAAAATAAGGTGCAGATGGGAAAATATGAATATTCTGGTGGAGAAAGGGACTGAACCTCTCCCAGGGAGGCTGGTTTGGAGCTGGAGAACTGGGGAAGCTCCTTTTCCAGGGAATTCAGGGCTCCGAGGGGATGTGGTAGGGTTGGGAAGCTGAAATCTGTGCCCAATGCTGTGCCCTGGGGATTGGAGGTGTCTGTATCCAAGGCACCTCTGGATCAGGAGCCTTTGGCTGGAGCAAGTCCTGTGGAGGAAGGCTGAAAGGGCAGAAAGTTTGGGATGAAAGAGTTGTGGGATCTCCCGTTCCCCCTCTGTGCTATGCCTCCAGCCCAGCTGGGATTCGGTAGCAGCTCTGGGCAGGAGCTGTAACGAGGTGATAGAAAGACAGATCCTGCTGAAAACAGGGAAAACGAGGCAAAGATTCCTTCCTCCCAAATTCCAGGCCTGGCTGCCAGATGGAGCAGGGCGACGCTGTCCCTGGAAGCACAGCAGGGTGCTTGGGTGAGAGGTGCTGGGGCTCCTGGGCTCTGCTTTGCTGCATTCCCTGGGAATGAGCTGCGAGAATTGGAGAGTCCACAGGAAAATTGAAGGTTTTTTTTTTTTTTCCCCCTGCAGTCTGGGAAGCTAAAAATAGAAATCATGCCAGAGGAATAAATATAAACACCCAATCAGCCAAACCAAAATTGAGCAAGGGCAGCACCAGGAAGGGAGAGGGGGAAAATGTGCTGGGTTGGGATGTGCTGCTGGCTCTGCTTCCTGTGGGATTTGGCTTTTTCAGGATTCCAGCCCAGATTTGGGTGTTGTAGGCCTGGGTTTGATCCCACAAACAACTGCTTTTATCCAAGAGAATCAGCAATAGGAAAGCCTTTGATGTTAATGAGCCCCAAAATCCACTTCCGCCTTTTCCTGCCTTTTGAGATCTGGGATCATTTTGGGATCATGGCACTGCCATGGGATTGTCCTGGATGCCAGTGGGATAATGCAGGGATGCTCCACCACGCCGCCAGCCCTGGAGCTGCTTCTCCTGCATCTGCTCCGCGCGAGGTTAATGAGCGCAATTAACAGCGAACGCTCTAATTGCAGCCGTTTAGCGGGACACATCGCCACCAGTGGCTGTGGCCGCGCGCGGGTGTCCCTTCATTAGCAGGAATCGAGCTGTAATTAGTCAGGGCCTCGTCCTGGCGCTGCCAGGAGACCTCAGGGACGCGGCATTTCAGACCGAGGGCTCCTGGCGGACCCTGCCATTCCTTCTCCGCCCGAGTGAGGCGGAGTTTGGGGCGAGCGATGGAATTCTGAGCTAAAAATGGGCGGATTTTAGAGGAAAATGTGCTTTAAGCAAGGTTTGTGGGCACCCACAACAAACAAAGTCTTGACATCAATCTGGAGCAGCAATTCCAGCAGGGATTTTGGGATGCAGCTCTCTTCCAAGCAGAATTAGTGCCCACCTTGTCCAAGGCCATCTGTCCTGGGTGATACCAAGATGTGCCCCAGAGCTCCATCCTCACTTTGGGTGACACCATCCATCCAAGTTTATCTCCCCCATGGATTTGAAGCTTTTCCTGATCTGTATCAAAGCCCTTCCTTGCTTTCCACATGAATAATGAATGCTGGTGCAGCTTCCCATAAATCATCACCGTTCCTGGTGCCACAGCTGCTTTGATGCAGACATCTGCATTTCAGACCATGAAGAATGTGGAAAATCCATCTTTTTTCTTCTTCCTGGTGGGATCACGGCTTGGTGCTCCCAAGGGAAGGGTAACTCAAATCCCATCCTTTGGCTTCCTTTGGTTTTGAGGCTGGAGAATGTGGGCTCCTGGCTTTTCCATGTTGCTGGGACACATCCTGGTGCTGCTCTGGGAGCTTTTTCATGCCCAGCTGTTGCCCAAGGTGCTCCTGGAAAGGTCTTGGGAGCTGGAGAGCTCTTTAATCCCTGATGGCATTCAGGAATTTGGGGCAGGTTGAAGCTGGGTGTTTCCTGGGCTGGGAAGGGGTTGGTAGGTGCCCAAGCCACGCCTCCCTCCTTCTTTGTGGATCCATCCTTTGCCCTTGGGAGCAGCCGATCCCTCCTGCCAGCCAGGGCACACCCACCCACACCCCGGTCTGCCTTACAAAACAGATTTTCCGTGGAGAAGCCACAGCATTCCCTTTCCAATCCATCCTCTGGGGCCTACAGAGCGTGGTTTCCTTTCCCCGCTGGGCCGCAGCCGGTGCGTGCACGGGTCTGAGGGCTTCTCCCTCTTTTCTCCTTCACCTTGGCTCGTCTTTTATCAGAAATCATTTGGAAACTTTTTTTTTAATTCATGGGCTTTTATTGCAGCTCTGGCTTCGTGCTGAGGAGCCCGTTCTGAAGTGTTCTCGAGGCTCTCATTGTCCCTTATCGCGGGATTGTATCTCGCTGCAATTCATCCGCAGTCATGCTTCAGAGGCGAGCATCTCTCATATGAGGCCCCTTTCATCACACGGTGACAACTCTTGAATACATCATTATTCAGCGACGGGGTTGGGAATTATAATCATTAGGCAATTTTTCCACCCCTAATCTGATTTTATAAACTGTTTCTTTTCATTATCTTCGGGCGGCAAACAGTAAATGCATCTGTCTACCGAGATCCTCCTGATAGCAGTAATAGAAAAAGCCAGTCAGGACATCTCTTCGAGGGAGCAGCCCGGCTGCTCGCTCTGTATTCACACATTCAGAGGTTATTTAGGCAGGAATTTGCCTGACTCAAATTCCCAGAGCTCAGCTCCTGCACTGCTGTCGCCCCTCAGGTGAATTTTGGGGCGGTGGAATGGCATTTGTACTGTTAAAAAAGGAAAAGTGGAGTGGGAAGGAGGAGATGTGTTTCCACGTGCCATGGCTGTTTCCAAGCAGTTTTTTGGGAATGAGTGTCCCCTTTCACCTCACAGCCAGGTAAGGGAGATGCCACCTGTATAATGTGGGATCCCCTGTAGAGACGATGTTTCCTATTTAAAAACTTGGTTTTTTCTCTTTATGATGATGGGAAATCAAATCTCCACGGTTCTTTTCCCCTCAGAAACTTTGGAGAGGCAGCCAAGTGGCTGGGATGGAGCTGGGTAAAGCCAATGTCCTGCTCCTGGAATGTGTGGGACCACCATGTCCAAGATCCTCACTGCCCATTTTTGGGTTGGAACAGGTAATTAAACCCAAATGTGGCTGTCACCTGCTGGGTTTGTGGCTGGGACATCGGGATGAGGCTTCCCGGGGTGGTCCTTTCACCATTTTTTTTAAACCAGCCCAAATTTGTTCGGAATTGGGCAGGGTAGGGAGGCTCCCTTGCCGTTTGTCCCTGGGATTTGGCAGAACCTTTCTTGCACACCCAGGGATGAGGAGAACTCCAGAGGTCCCAGCCCCACCCCTGTGCCCTCCTGCTCTGCTGTGGCTGTGCCTGCACGTGTCCCACTCTACCTTCCAGAGGTGAGAGGAGCAATGGGGACCTCGGGAAAGCAGGGTTTGGTCCCAGGCTGCTTTTTAGTCCCATATTTATTCCTAGAAGTAGGATTAGGATTGAACAAGGAACGTGCTGTGTCCTCCCTCTCCTCCTTTGCCAGGAGGGGAAGCACCCCCCGCTCTTCCAGCCCCCATGGAAGGGAGTGAATGCTGGAAATTTGAGTGAAATCCCCATTTTCTTCTCCCTTTCCCAA
Source organism: Peucedramus taeniatus (assembly GCA_013400575.1). Taxonomy (NCBI): domain Eukaryota; kingdom Metazoa; phylum Chordata; class Aves; order Passeriformes; family Fringillidae; genus Peucedramus; species Peucedramus taeniatus. The sequence goes on along the minus strand of WBNO01029060.1, from coordinate 50,220 downwards.
AAAAGCAGAGCCATGGCTGCCTGGATGCTTCAGCCCAGCAGAGGGAGGAGGGAAGGAGGGAGATTTGATGTCTCATTTAGCTCGGCCGCTGCCAGCCCGCAGTGACAGGAACCAATAAAACCTTGTTGATCCAAAGCTTAGTCCATGGAGCCGCTAAACCCGGGGCAGATGGCAAACAGATAACGGGGACGCTCCAATTTTCCCCCGTTTATTCGGGAAGACGGAGGCAGATAAAGCAGCGCAGGATAAATACCCGGTATTGATTCGAACACGGGAATAAATCCCTTTGGAAGGGCTGGAGTGGGATTTCCCTGCGCAGGGCCGAGCTGGGAGCTCGGGGGTGTCACGGCCCCATCAGGCTCCTTGCCGGCGCCGGGAATGCCATCGGAAGATGGAGATTGCCATCTCTCGGCGCCTGGAGATGCTGCAGCGCTGGATGGAGGCCTGGCCGGGCTCCCATCCCATGGGAACACCCACATTTCACCCTCCGTGCTCTGGGAAGCTCCAATCCCCTCTCCCGTTTTGTTTCTCCCCATCCCATTCCCCCCCGCCCCCTCCCAGCTGTGGTCCTGGAGGATGCAGTGCAGGGAGAGGGAGGAGATTGTGCCGGGTGGGGACACAAATTCCATTAAATGGAGCTCTGGGAAGGCTTCAGAGTGAGAACATCCCCCAGGGCAGGCACAGCGGGGTGAGGCTGCTCCTCATGGGATGGGGATTTGAGAATTGGGGACCTGGGAGAGTTACATCCCCCAGGTCATAGAGGGATAGGGCTGCTCCCCATGGGATGGGGATTTGGGATCTGGGGCAGTCCCAGAGCTGCTGGAAAATGCTCTAGCTGTCCCTTGCTCCACAATGACCATCCCCATGGTTGTCCCTGTCCCTCTCTCTCCTCGGGGACATGGGTAGGACAGAAGGGGACGTGTGTGGGGCAGAGCTGAGCATCCAGGTGGGTCCAGGAACACCAAGCTCTGGCTTTGGACACTCCCCCATGGATCTATCTCAGCTCGGCCAGGGCAAATATTTGACGAGTGGCACTTGTGTGTGTGTTGGCAGGGACACGGAATGCAGATGGGGATGTCCCCAGGGCTGGGACCTGAAGGCACTTCCCACTGCTGTCAGGGCTTCCTGGGATTTGCCTTGCCAGGATCCAGGCAGGGGGGCCAGGCCAGCTGAGGCCGCGCTGCTCAGGGTCCCTTGGGTCCCTGCTCCGGGGTTTTGGTGGCACCGGCTGGAAAAGGGCACCCAAACGTGTCCTGAGGGCTGGAGCAGGGAATGGCTGCAGCAAGGAATGGCTGCAGTCCCTTGGGGGGCTGTCCCCTCCAGAGCTTTTCCTGCTGGGATGAGAGGATCCCTGGTCCCTGGCAGCTCTGGGAAGTGGCACTAGAGGGAGCCTCCAGGCTGGCAGCACATTCCTGCCTCTTTTCTCGGTTTTTTCCTCTCTTTTCCCCCTGCAGGAGACTTCCCAGTCAAGGATTCTGACACCTGACCTGTTCCGGAGCTGTGCATGGAGGCACACCATGCCTCCCGTTGGAGCCATCCCAAAGCTTCTTCCCCACACCCGCCCAGCCCTGAGCTTCTTTTCCTCTCCAAAACTATTTTTAAAAGAAAAATTTACTTTCCCCTCTTATCTGAAAAATGTAAATCTTTGCTGAAAATGCACAACTGGGAGGTAGTGCTGACAATCCATAAATATTTCTATTTTTTCCAAAGAAACCCTGGTGAACTTTATCTCCATTCCCAAATTTCAGATCTTCACATTTCCAGAAATGTCAGCTGATAGAGGACTCCTTCACCTCTGCTGGTCTGTTTTTTCCTTAAATCAAGTAACGCTTAAAAAAAACCCTTTAAGGAAAAAATCTGCCTATTGATATTTAAACGTATTTTTTTTCTGGTGTTTTTTTTTTGTGTGTGTGTGTGGTTTTTTTTTTTTTTTTTTTTTTTCTAAAGACTTTTTCAGGGGGACTTTTAAAGTAATAAACAACTTTTCCTGTCCATGCTTGAGGCCAGGTTAGATGAGGTTTGGAGCAGCCTGGGATCATGGAAGGTGTCCCTGCTCATGGAATGGGATGAACTTTAAAATCCCTTCCCACCCAAACAGTTCTGGGGTTCTTTGTGGGTTATTCTTCATGTGCTGCTGAATCCAAGAATTAAATTTTGGGAATTTAAATGTATTTTATATCAGGAACGCCTTTATGGAGCAGCTCCACCTCTCCTGTTGCTTCTGAGGACCTTGGGTGTCCCATAGACAGGAATTTGCACAGTGAGATTCCCTTCCATACTGGGAATCGAGGAAGAATTTTTCCATGGAGAGGGTGGGGTTCCCACCCAGACACCCCTCCCTGCGGCACTTCTGGCACAACCGGTTCCCCTCGGCACAGAGATTGGGATCAAGCTTGAAGTTCAGGCACTATTGACAAAGATTCTGTCAACAAAAAGGTGTTGAAGGATGGGATATTTGTGGAAGAAGTCACTAAGAGGTGAAAGATATCCCCTTCAGGGGGCCTTTTCCTGCTCGGCAGGCCCCTGCTCGCAGGGATTTTCCAGGAGAAGCCAGAGGCAGCGATGGAGGTGGCTCCATCTCCTGGGCCAGCGCAGCTTTGCCAACATCCACCTGGGATGAAGGAGCTCTGCCCTGGATCTGCTGATCCATGATGGAAAACAGCCTTGAAGGCTCTGCCACATGGTGTTTGGGATTCAAATATCCTAAATTAGGGATAGGGAATTGCAGCTCAGCGTGGAGATACAACAGGCTGGTGGAAAGGGAGCTTCCTTGTATTCTCTCTGGCTCTTTTTCCCTCCCCTCATTCCAAATTATCCTGGGATATTTGCTCACCCTTCCTGGGCTCATCATCCCTCTTTTGCTGCCTCTGGAAGGGCTGTGGGGAGCATCCACAGGCAGGATCCTGGCTGAACCCTCTCCAGAGAAAATCCCTCTGGACAGAGGAATAAGCAGCTCTGGAGCATTTTCCATGTGCTAGTGGCTCCCTAAGGAAGCCCCTTCCTTGGGATAGGGACATAGCTCAGGGTCACCCCCAGTTCTGTGGAGTGGGAAGAAATTCCACTGTGAAGAAATGAAGATTTTTGGGGTTGAGATTGGCCAGTGAATGGTAAAGAGGGTGGGCATGGAGCAATGAGGGTCAGAAGGATGGATGGATGGATGGATGGATGGATGGATGGATGGATGGATGGATGGATGGATGTCCCCTGTCACTTTCACTCCCTTGAAAAAAGGCAGGAGCCACTCCAGCTCCTAAGGGATATGAGAAGGAATCCCAGAGAATTTGAACCCTTGGGCTTCTTTAGGAAAATCAATCCTGCTCAGGTTTATTGGCGGCTTTGTTAATCCCAGGGCAAGGAATTTTCTGCAGGAGAGCAGATCCTGTGTGGGTCACTGGCTCTGGGCTTCCTCTCCTCGCTGCTGCCCAGGGGCTGGGCAGAAGGAAGTGCACTGGAGGTGTTTTCTCTCCGGTTGCAGGAACAGAGACAAACGCGGGGCGCTGTGTCTCCTGCCGAGATAAGGATCAGGCAGCCGCTGTTCTCACCCTCAGCCCGCACCGGGATCAGGTAACCTGGCACAAACGCCCCTTTCAGGCTTTCTTCAGACTCCTCCTTCCTCCAGATGTCCATGCAAGGCCTCCTTTAACTTCCTTTTAACCTTGTTTCCCCCCAGTTTTCTGCAGAGATTGTTTCGGGGGGGGCAGAGGAGAATGGGGAGGGTGGACACGGCCCCATGGAGCAGCATCCCCTCATCCCACAGCTTCTCCCTGGGCAGGCTGAGCCGCACCGCTTCCGATTCCCCATCCATCCCATCCCTTATCCCTTATCCCTTATTCCTTATCCCTTATCCCTTATCCCTTATCCCAGCCGTCCTGCTTCGCCCCTGCAGCAGCCAGGCCTGGCCCTTGTGTTGTCTAAAGAGGGCAAAAACCCTGGTAAAACCCTAAAACCTCCAGGCAGCTGGGAGGAGTTCCAGGGCTGCTCCATGATATTTGAGTGTTCCCAGGGATTCACTGGCTGCAGTCCCACCGTGCTGCACGCAGCCGGCCCCTAATTGCATTGTTTCCGCTGATCCACGAGGAAATTATTTATGGGCATGAGGAGCCTGCTCAGCTTCCAGAGCCTTTCAACTTTATAGGAGTTTTCCATGGGCTTGTTTGCAGGTTCGGGTTATTTTTACCCCCCAATTAACGGGGGTTGCTTTCCCTCCCTCCCTCCCAGAATGGTTGAGTCTCTCCCTCTCTCCTGGCTGGATGGGATGGGATGGGATGGGATGGGATGGGATGGGATGGGATGGGATGGGATGGGATGGGGTGGGATGGGATGAGTGGCTGGAGAGGGGCCAGCTTTGGCCTCAGTTCATTTCTCCCCACTCTCTGCAGAACCAGGTCCTGTTTGTCCTTTGCTCTCCCAGCTCTGTGTCCCAGCCCTGGCACTGCTGATGGATTCCCAGCCCCCCACAAGCACATCCATCCTCAAAGCAAATCCGTCAGGAGCAAACAATCCCCCGGAATGGTGCTGGAAAGGCACATCCCAACCCTAAACATCCATTACCCGGGAACATGAACTGCTGGAGGAACTCCATTTCCTCTGGCTCCTTTTTAATGGGTACCTGATACCCACAGTGCTTCCACAGTGCCAAATTTGCTCCAAGACACAGAATTGCCTGGGATAAACATCACCAACAGCAGCTTCTCTATCAGGGCAGTCTCTCCAGGCTGGGGTCTGCTCCCCTGTAGGATGGGGATGGCCCCCAAATCCTTCTCCAGGCCGTGGGAATGGCGGGGTACCCTCGGGAGGAGGGAATGCAGCCTCATCCTGGCCATCTCCCGCCTAGAAGCTGTTTTCCATGCTACCACTTCGCTGGGTTTAGGCACACACATGCTTTTTTTGGGAAAGGAGCAGCCTGTGTGGCAGGAATAAACCATCTGAGGTTGCTTTAAGCGCCCCTTGGAGCAGGGCCAGGAGCACAGGCAAGGAAACGCTGGGAGCTTGTTTTAATTTAGTGGTGTTGAAGTGTTCGGCTGCAATTAAGCAGCTGAAAATTAAACAGAACCAGTCATTAGGGCTGGTGGGACAAGCCCAGCAGACCAGAGGATATAAATTATTTCCAATGGGGAATGCCAGAGCCAGGCTTGGGATGGAGACGGTTCCCTTCCTTGGCTGTTATCTCTTGGTTGAAATCAGAGGAATTTCATCCTGAGGAAATGAATCCCTACAGGTGCTGGATCTTGGAGCAGGTAAGGAGAGAGAAAAGAAACTCATGGCAGAGGGTTTCCTGTGCTCTCCCAGTCCCTCCACCCCAGGGAGTTCCTTCACCGCCTGCCTGAGCTGGGTTTTGAGCTCCCAGCATTATTCCCTGATGTTGATGCTCCCTTTCCCTGGATCCTGCTCCCCATGGAAGGATCTGGAGCCATCAGGCTCCTGTGGCACCAACGCTGGGTCACTCCCAAGTGTGTTTTGGGGGACAATGACCTGATCCAAGATGTGTCCTGGAGGAATTTCTTCACTACCTGGGCTGCTTTGGAGGAAGGATTTGGAGCAGGAATTGATGCCTTGATGGAGTGAAGGTGGAGAAGGGCTCGAGCAGGAATTTGGGCTGGAAATCCCTCACCTTCCGTGGGGAAATCACAGCTGAGAGGGGAAGGATGGGGCTGGCTCTCCAAAACTGCTCACTGGGCATATCCACGGTGTTTATCCAGATAATTCCAGGATATCCGAGCTCCCAGACGACACAGAGGGACAGCCTGGATCCATAAAACTTTCAGCACCCTTCAGGATTCTTTTACAAGCCCAGGGCCAGGTAGGCCCAGAAATGCTCTTTTAAATCCCTCACTTTTCATCAGAAGCAAGACTTAAGCCTGGCTTTAAAGTCAAGCCCGGGTTTTAAGTGCATTCCTGGGACCTGTTAATGTGAGTGGGAAGCATCTCCCTTGGCTTCAGCATGATTTTCCTGGCCTGAAATGGAGTCCAGATCTCCCAAAATAAATACCCCCGGTTCTGGAGGAACCACACAGAGCCCCGGGAATGCTCTTTCCCAGAAAAGGATCCAGCTCATTCATCTGCCTGCATCATGTGTGTTAAATTCTGCTGACATCTCCCAGAATTCCAGGGAATAAATGGAAACCAGTGCCCGGAGAGCGCTGGGCTGGCGATGCCACGGGATGAGTGGCAGGAGCATTGTTTGTGTGCAGCCTTTCCAAAGGGAGCTCCCATTTCCCTCTTGCCAGGACAAGATGTGAAATTTCATTCCCATTTTATCCCAATTACTGGCCTAGAACTCTGGCCTGGAGCACTTCCGATAACGCACAATAACTCCAACATCCCGGGTGCTTTCTCTCTTGGAGCAGTGTTGGATTTAGGGGGGAATTCCACTGTATTCCTAGTCCATGCTCCCCATCCCAGATATTCCTATTCCAAGGTTCCATCTCACCACTGCCCTTCCAGGAGAGCAGCACAATTCACTTTACCAAAAACAATTTGAGCTTTTCTCAAATGAAATGAAACTTTCCCAGCCACTTTCTCTTATCTGGGGGAAAAAAAAAAAAACCAACTAGTTTGAAACCCCAAATCTTTCTCAGCTCAAAATATTTCTACTCAACACCACACAACTGCAACAACAAAAAACCCTGAAAAATCACATTTTGCTCCAAAGAGGTGTTTTTACTCCTGGAGAAATTTGTGATTACAATTTATAAGGTCACAGATAATTATTTTCTGGTTTATTTGGATGGTCTCTTGCAGATTCAGGAAGGTAGAGCAGTGAGGAAAAGTTTTATTTTTATTCCCCCCCCAATCTTTAATTTTAAAGGCCATGTGCAAGGAGGAGCTGCCAGGCAGGAATGGGAAGCAGAAGGAGAGGGACTTTTGGGATTAAGGAATCAGCCAGAGTGGACAAGGCAGCTCTTCACAGCTTTAAATCCCATTTTATATCCCCCATTCCCACACAGGGAGAAATAAACAGAGTTTTGCTGTGATTATTCAGGGCTTTTATGATGGTTGTAATGTTCTGTTCTGCTCACCTTGCTCTGGCCCTGCATTTTCACACTGAGACAAGTTTCTGCTGGGAAATGAGCCCTGAAAAGAGTTTACCTGCCTCAAAATGGCTCCAAACCCTCGGGAAATCCTCTGGAGCCTCACCAGGGAGCTCTGGGATAGCCAGAATGGCACCCTGGGCCCAGCCCTGGCTTGGTGCCCTCACCAGGGGCTCTGGAGTGTGGCACCAGGGGGAAGAGCTGCAGAGGGGACGTTGGAAAATGCAGGACTAACAAATTCAGTGTTTGTATATTCAATACTATCCAATTCAGCACCATTAAATTCATATTCAGCCCTATAAAATCCACCATCAAAACCAAAGGACCTCGAGGAAAACCAATGGGGAATTCAGGTCTTTTCTTCCCCCTTTTCTGGCTGAGCATCCCGGCAGGTTCAGAGCCATCCCTTGGGAAATCAATGGATCATTTATCCTGCTTTTCAGGACACCCCCATGCACATCTCACCCTCTTTCCTACAAGACCCTCTGCGGATGAGAAGAATCCTGCATTAAACGGTGCTGGATGCATCCGTGCCCTAAAGCCTCACTTAAACATTATCAAATCCAATCGAATCTGCTCCCAGCTCTCTTCAAGGAGGAGCAGCTTCCCTGCTCTGCCCAGCTCTCCCGATGCCCCGTGCCAAGCCCAGCAAGCCCCGGTGCTATTCCAGGCTCCCCGAGGTGTTTTTTCAGCAGCACAGCTCAACATCCCACTCCTTGCCAAGCCCGCGGCCTTCCTGCTCCGTGTGGCCGAGGGGAGGGATCCATCCCGCCAGGAAAACAACGGGAATGGCTTTAGCAGCCCCTCGGCCCCAGCACATGCGGGGTTTGTTTGCAGAGCCGCGCCGGGGCTCGGGAGCTGATCCCGCCTGGATTTACACCCAGCCAAGGCTTCTATGTGGGCTCAGCCTTAAGCGGGACCTCAATCCCAAGGAAAATGTTGGGAGGGAGTTTTGTTTCTCTTTCAGAGCGCTGGAGGAGCCAGGGAATATTCCCCAGGGAAAGAGAGCCTGGGCTCCATGGTTTTGGGGGCTTTTCCAGCCTCGAGGATTTGATGATTCCGCGATTCCAGGGGATCTGAGGAGGAGACGCGGGGTCCCTGTGGGAAGGATCTGTTCGTGTCTCACGGCACCTCCCGCTCCCACCTGAGGCACGAACCCCGCGGGTTCCCAGCGCCCCTGGACATACTTCGAGCAGAGGGGTGCCCGGGTTTTCCCGGGAATGCCGGGAGGGAGAGGAAGGAGCCCGGCTCTGTCCTTTTGCCACATTCCGTGCGGGATCCCGGCTCTCCAAGCCTTTTCCAGAGGCGGCGGCTACTCCTGCCGGCCGGCCCCTCCTCGAACGCGGCTCCCAGATGTGCCGTGAGGATTTGTAGGGAACAACCTTCAATCTCCCCCTCCTTCCAGCCCCAGGCTCCGCCGTTAACCGGTATTCTTCCCAAAATACTCGGTGTTTTTAAATATCAACCCCTGGGAAGGAAAGGTGATCCCTGGCACCGGGCACATCCAGAGCCGTGGGATGCGGCTGGAGCTGCACATCCCCACGCTCCACTCAGGGTATGAAATGAGATTCCAAAGCCTCTGAAACGGTTCCCGGGCAGAAAAGGAGGAGAAAATCCAGATAAAGAGAAAAGCAGGATGGAGCCATGCCATTTATTGCAGATTTTCAATGCTCCGTGTTGCCCTCGGATCAGCAACCTTTCCTATCAGGAATTTTCTATTTAAAGAATCCGGGACCCCGCTCTCGTTTTCACGTTGAGAATCTCTGATCACAGAAAGCAGAGGGTTTCTTTAGGGGAAAAAAAAAATTCAAACGGATAAACTCCCGGGGGGTTTGGTGTGGTTTTAATCCGGTTGGGTTTGAGGAGCTTCTGGCAGGGAGGGATTTTATGGAAGAATATCGCTTTCGACAAATATTATTGTTAATTATTGAATCTTTGGCCTTGACAGACCTGACAGAGATGCTCAGAGGGAAGCTCTGGAGAAGGATTTTATTTTGCTGAGCTCTCAAACGTTCCTCTTCAGCAGCCAGGAAGATTTTTTGGGATCCTCCAACTCCCTGCATTTGGGCAAAAGGCTGGAGAAAAAAAAAATCCTGTTGGAATTCTGTGATGTCTCTGACACACAAAGCACAGGCTGAGGCACCCAGCACTTACTGGGGGTTTTCAGAGTGTCTGATCCCACAGGATTTTCCAGTTTGGTTTGATCCCGACGGAAAAGGAGCTCCATAAACTAGTGTAAGATCTGCAGCGTTCCTGAATCAGTAATGAATTAATAATAATAAAATAATGTAGCATAGGATGGCAGTATTAGATAAAACACAACAATAGAATATATTGTTGTTATTGTATAATAATTTAACAGTATTATCTATTACAGTATAATATTAATTATATTATTTCGTAATAAATAGTCGGGAATGAATGCTGGTGAGACACCCAAGACCCCCTACCTTTAACTATTCTAATCTCCAGCTGCTGCAGCAGAAGAACATCCTTAACATTCCTACCCAACATCCTTGATATTTCCATCCAGTATTCCTGATATTTCTATTTGAAAATTTAAAAAAAAATAAAAATAAAAATTAAAAAAAAATAAAAAACACTTCCAGAGCTCCCTGCTCCTCTGGATTTTTATTCAGCAAAATTAATGACGTAAAATCGCCCCTCTGTCACCCGAGACTCAGCCCGGCAAAAATATACCCAGAAAATTCCAGCAACTTTGGCAAAAAACAGGGAAAATTAGTTTTTTTAAAATATTTTTTTTTCACGCCGGATTGTGTTCAAGCGGAGAAAGGGGCTGGAGAAGGGAAAGAGGAGCTGGAGCAGATGGAAACCATCGCGACCAGGGCAGGGAATGGTTGGGGGGGAGCAGGTTTGGGGCTCCGGTGCGGCTCCTGGAGCTCCGCAGGGACAGGGAGCAAATTAATTGGGATTTTCATGCCACATCTCACCTGAGCAGCCGCCCCTTTCCTTTTCCTTCTTTTCCTCTCTTTCTTTTCCCATTCCTTTTATTCATTCTCTGGTTTTCCTTATTTTTCCTCAGTTATTTTTCTTTATCCTAATTTTAAAAACTATTTCCTTTTTGCTTTTATTTTCCCTTCCTTTTCTTTTAATTTCCCCCATTTAACTTTCCTTCGTCATCTACCTCTCTTCCCTTCTTATTTTTTTTCCTTCTTCCTTTTCTTTTCATGTTGATTTCCCTCCATCTACTACTTCTTTTCCCTCATTTCTTTTCTATTATTCCTTTCCCTCTTCTTTCCCTTCCCCTTTCCCTCAGCTCCCTTTCCACCCCCGCTATATCCAGGCGCACCTTCCTGCGGGGACTGGATCCCGGTGATGTCCCCGGGAACCCGGCAGGGTTCCGGGGACGCGGGTGGCGTGCGGGGAGCAGGTGAGGGATCTTTTTCTGCCGGGATCTTTTCCTTGGAAAAGCCTCATCCCCAGGGAGCGAGGGATGCTCCAGCGCCGCCGCTCCTCCGCGCGCGGGCCGCAGGGAGAAAAGGCTCCTCCGCCGGCGGCAGGGAACCCCCAGACCTCCCAAAAAACCCATCCCCAGGGATCCACAGGCCGTGAGAGCCGCACCTGCCTTGCCCGGCCGCCTTTCGATCGCCGCCTCCCCGGGGGCTGCGGCAGCCGCTCCCTGGGGCGAGCGCGGCGAACTCATCGCATCGGGGCTGCGACCGGGCGGCCACCGGGGGCGGGAAGCACCTGCGGGACCCCCACCCCTGGGCCAGGGGTTTTCATCGATCCGCTCCTGTTTAATCGATCCGCTCCCTTTCCCGGGGCTTCTTCCAGCGCTGAGGCCCCGGCTGGATTCAGTGCCACAGCTCGGCCCGGGGGCGCCCTTCGTGCCCCCTGCCCGCGCTGGAGGACACGGGCGCTGCCCCTGCCCGAGCCCCCCGCTTTACAACCCCCCAAGGGGCGACTTCTCCACGCGCTGCTTCCCCCCGAGCCCTCCACCCTTCCAGTCTTTTGCGGGAAACGCTCACGGTCTTCCTACCGTTCTCTCCGTGAGGGGGGATAAAAGTCCCCGGGAATCCCGCGGCCGCTCGCCCCAGCCGCGTTTGACGGATTTGCTCCCGAGCGGGTTTTTTGGGGCCGAACCAGGCGGATTTCGCCGCCGGCGTCTGGGCAGCAGCGCGTCCGCTGGGGACCCCCCCCGGGCAGGGCTTCGTGCCCCCTGAAAGCGCGCCCGTCCCGGCCCGTCCCGTCCCGTCCCGCAGCCCCCGGCGATGCCGCCACCCGCGGGTCCCGTCGGGG
>WBNO01029060.1:0-37096 GCA_013400575.1 Peucedramus taeniatus | reverse complement strand
TTTTTTTTTCCAATTTTTTTTTTGTTTGTTTCGTATATATATATCCCCCCCCCCCCCCCCCCGCCATTTCCCCCCCTTTTTTCTCCCAAGGGCCTCCCCCCTGCTCCACCAGCCCGTCGGGGCGGCGGGGCCAGATGCGGCCTCGGCTCAGCCACATCTTGAACTTTTTATGAAAAATGTGGAAAATATTTTCCTAGGGATGATAGATTGCCAACCGCAAATTCGGAGCCCTGAATTTCGCTCCGCAAAGGGGGATTAAAAAAAAAAAGTGAAAAGGAGGGAAAAAGAGAGGAAAAATCAAAGGGGAAAGGGAAGAGAAGGCAACTCGGATCCGGCCTCCTGAATTCTTCCGAGGAATCTGGGAATTTTGGGGCTCCAGGAGCACCGGCAGCGCCAAGGCCGAGCCCCGCCGGCTCCAAGGGGGGACAAGCGGGCCGTGGCAGGGGGTTGCGGGTCCTTTTATCCTTCCAAAAGCCCGAGTAAATCAACCGCATGCGTTTCCCTCTGCGCAATCATTTATCCTTAAAATTCCGATGTCACTTCTCCAAATCCCCTTCGTCAGGAGAGATATTGGGGCCCCTAAATTATCGGGGATTGGGAATCGGAAGAAGGAGGGGGGAGACGGCGAGCGGGTTTTGGGGGGGACATCATAGCCTCTTCCCTCGGTGTGATCCTAAATTTAGGGATGCTGGAGGAAACGCGGATTCTTGTGGACCCCCAGTCCATGGGTTTACACAACCAGACGTTTGGAAAAGCGGGAATTCCCTCTGTTTCACCCCAAAAGCTGCTCGGGCCCGGCCCGGGGTGATCGAGGCTGACGTTTTGTTCCCCAGGGGCTCTGGCTGGCACCGACGGGGCCGCGTACCCCCCAAAAATGGAAGAGTGGCCCAGCGTGAACAGAAGCGGCTTTCCCGGGCCGGGCCAGGCGGTCAACGGGCTGGAGAAGGCGGCCATGGACGGCGACATCAAATACCCGCAGGTGAGGAGCAGGAGGGGGGCTGGAATGGGGCAGGGGAGGACGAGGCGGGGAGAGCAGGGAGGGGCCAGGGAGGCGGGAAGAGAGGACAGGGAACCCCGACCGGGACCCCCCGCGCCGGGCGGGCTGTTCTGAGCCCCTGTCCCCTTCTGTCCCCGTCCCTGTCCCCAGCCCGGCGCGGGGCTCTCCTCCATGGGCACCTTCCTGCCGGCCTGCGCGTACCCACCCTCCAGCCAGCCCGGCGTCTACGGCGGCTCCCCCGGCGCCTACATCGCCCCGGGCCCCCCCTGGCAGCCGCAGGGGACCCCCCTGGGCCACCACGGCCACGGCGTGACCGTCGCCGGCAGCGACCTGGCCATGGCCTTCAAGCAGCCCGGCAGTGAAGGTGAGCGGGGACAGCGCGGGGACAGCGCGGGGACAGGGCCGGGAGGGACCCCAAACCTCAGGAGGGGCCGCCCCGCTGGGGATTTGGATGATCCACCCCGTTCCCCACCCCGGTGTTCCGTGGATCCCCGCCACATCCCGGTTCTACACTGGAATTTCCCTCCTCGCTCGCTGGGAACCGCCAGGGAATGGGGAAGATTCCCGGGCTGCTCATCTCGCCGGGAATGTGGGAATGCGGTGGGACAGAGCAGGAGCCTTTCCCCGTATTCCCCCAAACTGACGCCGATTCCAAGAACCGGGAGCCTTTCTGGAAAAGCAGAAGCCTTGACAGGGAATCATTAATTCCTAGTAATTACCTATTAATTATTAACTGACAGCAATGATTTAACTATTTGTTTATAGTTATTAGTTATCATAATTGTTATTTTATTTAATTGGTTCCCGGGTTTATTAAGGAATTATTTTCCTCCGAACGTTCCGCCGGGAATCCCACGGGAGCAATTTGAGACGGTCCAAGGGGGCGTTGCTTTTATCTCCCGTTAATTATTTCTCCTCATTAATAGAGCTCGATTCCCTCGTTTTAAAAATCCCGATTTTTCCACCCTGGCTATAAAATTCCCTTCGACATTTTTGTCATTTTCCCAGCATTATTTGACTTTCTATTATTTTAATTAATTTGCAATTAATTCCCTGTTTATTCGTCCTTTTGTTATGTCGTTTCCCCTGGGGTTTAAAAAGGTTGGTTTTTTTCTGTTGTTTTCTGTTTGGTTTTTTGTTTGTTTCTTTGATTGAGGTTTTTATTTGTTTGGTTTTTAATCATTTTACCGTTTCTAACCTGCTGCGAGCTGTAACCTCAGCTGTGCCGGGGAGGAGCGATTGAGGGTGAAAATAAATAATTCAAACCGATTACATAAAGATTTAAAAAAAAAAAGAAAGGAAAGGGAGAGAAGGAAGGAAAAAAGAATTAAAAAAAAGAGAAAGAAGGAAAGAAAAAAAAAAAGATATAAAACGACCACAGCCACCTTTGCATATTTAACGTATTGTCGAGGTATTTAAAATTATTTGGAACCTGAATTTTCTGATTTCCAAATTTTTAAGCTGTTTTGTCCCCAGACTTTCTCTAAATCTTTGTAGGTTTTTGGTTTATTGGTAGGGTTTCTTTGCAGGTGGTTTTAAAAATAATTTTTATTTTTCTCTTTAAAGTTTATTTTTAAATTTTCCTATTTTTTCCTTTGGATCGGTTTTCTGGTTCTGCCAATTGTCTGGGATGAGGAAAATGTGGAATTTTCCGAAAAACGAGCTGGAGGAGGAAGGGTAGGGTGGGCTGAAGGTACCTGTAGCGAGTGGGGAAAAGGGTAAAAAAAATGGAAAGAAGGAAGGAAAACCCAGCCAGGCAATTTCAGTCCTTCCCCAGTTTCCTGGATTTCCCCCGAAAACCCTCCCTGCTTATCCCGGTGCCTCCAGCAGCCGCCTCCAGCAGTCCCTGGATAAATGTCACGGTCCCTGAAGGCAGAATTCTCGAGGGCTGAGCTGGGGTAGGATGGAGCTCAACAGGAGTTTCGTCACCTCTGGAACGGTGGCACTGTCCTGTCCCCTTCCCCTCCCCGGCACAGTCCCGTCCCAGGACACCCCAAATTTTAGGAGTTTTTAGGGTGTTCTGTGCGTGGCTGGAACCGGTCGGGGCCACCTCGTCAGGTCACTCCAAGTCCCTGGCAGTGCCACCAGCATTGTCCCTGTCACTGGGGGGACACATTCGCTGTTGGGGGGACCCCGAGCGGCTCTGGAGGCGGTTTTTGGCTTGTCCCCGTGCTCGGAGTCCCTCCATCCCTTGCCTGGTCTGTCCTTTTCCCTCTCCCCTTTCCTGCAGGGGTGGACAGAAAACCCCCCAGCCCCGTGGGGAAAGCTGCGGAGCCCCTGAGCGCCATCCATGGAATCTCCATCCCGACCTCCTCGTCCTAGAGCCGCGGAGCAGCTGCCTAGGGACTCTCGGAATCTTGGAATCAGCTCCTGCAGCCCGGGACTGAAGCCCGGAGTGGGGACAAGGGGACAGCCTGGGCGGTGACAGGTGACTTTCTGCCTCGGCAAATCCCCGGCAGGACATTCCCGGAGGGACGCTTAGCCTCCATCGGATCGGAAAGGGATGACGGAAGAGACTCAGTCTTCCTTCTTTTATTTTATTTTATTTTATTTTATTGTATTGTATTTTATTGTATTTTCTCCCCCTTGCTTTCAGTTTTCCCTTCTCCTTCCCCATATTCCCGAGGACTGTTGGATGCCGTGATTCCCTCCGTCCCCAGGCACTGCCGGGAGCACTCCCGGCTCTGTCACAGCCCAGGGGAGCCATTCCTGGCTTCCCCGAGGAGCATCCGTGCTGGAGCCTCTCTCCAGCCTCTTTCCAGTGCCTCTGCCCCGGGATGGACATGGACCAAAAGTGCCAGGACGTTTTATGGGATATTTCTACAATAAGGAACCTTAATAAAAAGTGACAACCGTGGGCACACTGCAGTGAGCTCCCACCCTCAGGATGAGCACCATCCCCTCTCCAGAGCTCTCCGGGAGCGGGAGGACTCGGTGGGATCCCTTGGAACCGCTCCCTGAACTTCCTCCCGGGATTCTCCCGCATTCAGGGGCTCCGTGGCCACCTCCCCCCCACGTCACCTGGCCCCGGGGGGCTGCTCGCCCCCAGGGGTCTATCCCCATGTCCCCCCCTCCCGGTCACCAGCGTGGGGCAGCCGGCTGGGATGCGTTCAGGATGGGGTTTCGCATTCCCCGGCTCCTCCAGCCGCTGTCGCTGGCGTCGATCCCTTCATTGTGTGGGAAGGGGCAGGTCCTGCAGAGGGGCAGGGAGGGAATATCCTGGCAGGAGAAAACACGCCGGGATTTCTGCGGAGAGGGCGTCTCGGTGGTGGGGAGGGAGGGAACCGCGAGATGCCAAACACAGCCCACCCCGGGACACGATTTTGTCGCCAACCTCGGCGTGGCAAAATTCGTTTCTGCCTCTGCTAAAGCCAAGCTTTGAGAGCTCGGCAGGAAGGGAAGTTGGGAAATTCAAGGAGGTGAGAGAACAGTCCCAGGGCAGGATTTGCAGCCCGACTGTGGCTGAGTGGATTTTAGAGATGTGAGGATGGAGGAATCACCTGAACTAGAGGAGGATTCAGGCCCTGGCCCGTCTCCTGCCAAGTTTATCCATTAAAAACCGCATTCCAGCGTGTGGAAGAGCAGCTTTGGGGATGATGAGGGACGGCAAAACCCTTAAAATGTGGTGTTTGCTGTGTGCCAGTTCTCAGCATCTGCTGGGGCTCCTCGTCTCTGAATTCCAGGCAGGGAGATCCCTCTGGATACGGGACTGGGGCTCTGGGATGAGCAAGGCATGGATGCTGGAGTCAGATCCTTTCCACTGTGGTCCTGCTGGGATGTGACTCCTCATTCCCCTATCTCAGGCAGGGATATCCCTGTGGATATAGGACTGGGGGCTCTGGGATCAGCAAGGCTGGAGTCAGATCCTTTCCATTCTTGTCCTGCTGGGATGGTGCACGAGCGCCTGAGTCATTCCCTCCCAAGAGTGCCATGGACCTACCAAAACCCCGGAAAAACGACTGGATGCTGAGTATCCCCCTACAGCCACAGGGCATTCCTGGGCACTCCCTGGGTGTGATTAAAAAAGCCATTTTCATGATTTCCTGTGGAGAAGAGATTTTCCCTTAAACATCCCCAAAATATTTCCCTGTGCCTAGCGGAATTCCTGGGGCCAGCAGAGCCACCAATAACCCCAACCCAGAGGCCCTAAACCAGCTGGCACCTGTTAAGAGCATCCAGTACATCGGGGCTTGAGGTCCCCAGGGAGGAGGGATAAAGGAGGAGCTTTACTGGGTGGGAAAACACCCTCGAGACTTGTATTCCCATGGGAGCATGGGGAAAATCCCTGGGGGAATTCAGTGCCTGCACCGTGCACCTCAGCTCATGGGGAAACCCTGGGAATGGAGATGCCTCCCACCAAAAAAATCCCCAAAATAAATAAAATCAAATCGGGTTTTTAGGCAGGGTGAGGTGAGGTGCTGCTCTGCCTGGCTACCAACCAGGCAGCCTGACAGAATCTGGGGAAAATTGAACTTGATGGGAGCAGAACTTTTGGAATTGATGGGAACAGAGTGAGTGGGTGGAAACAATCAGCTCTGACACTTCTGCATCTATAGTCCTGTCAAAATCCATCCCATCCCCTGGAACACGGCAATTCAGATGGAATGGGGTTTGCAGTCTGAAAAAAAAATGAGGCTAGAACTGTTTCCATCAGCTCTACCTGCCCCATATATCTTTAGCACCCTTTGGAGAGCACAGAGCAGGATAGGAAATGTTACTGGAGACTTGCTGGTGGACCCCAGATTGATTTCTTACCTGGCGTGTTTGGAATTCTAAGGATTTAAATCCATCCCTCTGCTGTAGGAACGGGCTGGGGAGTGGGGCTTGCAGATGTTTGGCACCAGCACAGGATCTGCTTTCCTGGGATTCCAGCGCTCCTTGCCCTGGGTTGTGGCCAGAGAAGCTGAAAGGGGCTGGAGGGGAGATCAGGGATGGCCCAGGGAAGATCCAGGCTCATCATCCTGTGGATGGTGCCAAGATACCAAAGACTGGGCCCAGGCTGGAAAAGAGCTGATCTAAAATTCCCAAAGTCAAATTGGTGCAAATCCTTTGGGTTCTTTGGAGCTAAATCCTTCTCCTTGTGCAGGAACACGGAAAAATCCGTGCCCAGCTCTCCGGAGAAGCTGCAAATCCCCTCCTCATTTGCAGGGTTATAAACCTGCCCGCAACTCCTTAAGTTGCACTTGGAAACGGGAATTTGATTCCCAGCTCCCTCAGGCACTTCATAACATTCCCTCTTAATAGTGAGTTTTTCATTTTTGGGGAATCCAGCAGGTTTTTACCTCTGGAAACCTTCCCCAGAAGGTTTCTGCTGCTCCCAGCCCATGGCCCAGGAAAATCCCACCTCATTTCCCAGCGAGAGAAAGGGGCTTTTATTCCCTGGAGATGCTGGGAGAGGTTTGGAATGGGAAGGTTTTGAGGGGAAGCGTAAAGGATCAGTCTGGGATGTGTGGGATCAGCCATTCCCTGGGATTGAATGGCTGCAGGAGTGCAGCTGTGGCAGAGTTTTGACAGAAGTCTCCATAATTTGTGGAAAACTGGAGATGATAAATGGCAGGAAAAAATTCCCTGAACCCTAATTGTAAGTTTCACTCCAGCACCAAGCAGCTCTGCTGGTTCAGGGCTCCTTGCAGAAGCTTCCAATGGATTTTGGAGGAATTGGGAAGGGAGATCAATGACAGGGCTGACAAACCATTTCTTCCTTGTTATTACTGATAGGAATTTAATCATTCCCATGGGGAAAGCCTCCCTCCTCCCTGCCATCCCATCTCCTGCAGCAGAAATATGAAAGTTCTTTTAATCCCAAAGTTATATGGACCTGGCAAGGAGCAGCGAAGCTTTCACTCCCAGAGATATCCCCGTTTTGGCACCATGATCCCAGAAAATGATGTCATGAGGGATTTCTGTGCCAGAGTTTTCCCTTTCTTCTTCGGATTTGTGGCGATGTCAAAGTTCCTCTCTGGAGCAGGTCTGGTTTTAATATTCCATATTTACGTTTTTCATTTCGGGGCTGGCTGGAGCCTCCGTCAGTCCCAACCTCGCGGATGCCGCCGGAAGGAGTGAGGAAGAGAAGCTGGGATGGATTGATGGACACTGTTGGATTCCTAAACTTTGGGAAGTGGCCCTAAAATACTCTCAAGCTCATTTCTCAGGAGCTGTAATTCCCTCTGCTCTGCTTTACTGCTGTTCCCGTGCCCCTTCCTACAGGGAACACCTCCCTTTGCCAGCAAGGAGCTTGGAGCTGATCCCGGAGCTGCCAAGCCTCATGAATCCATGAAAAATCCCTGGGAAGTGAAAGACCCAAGGTCCTAAACTGTGGGATAATGAGGAGCACAGTTTGCCAAAGATTTTCCTGATCCCAGGAGGAGACAGGAGGCTTGTGGAGATGGATCCACATTCCTTGGGTCGCTTGGCGCTCCCATGGGATAAAGTGGGAATAAACCAGGCAGCTTTGGAGAATCTCGGCTGCCCAAAACTTTTCCTGCAGGAACATTCTGGAGCCAGCAGGCCATTCATCTTTTGGCTTCCTTGGATCGTCAGAGCCATATTTTAAGGTCGGGAGGGGTTGTCAGCATCCAGGCACGGCCCCCAGAGCTGGTGACGCAAATGTGACAGGGGCAAGGTCAGGTTACGGATGAGGCCGCTCTATAAAGCCTCTCCTGGAGAACCAGAAGTTTGGGGAAAGAGATGAAATGTGCTGGAAGAAAAAAAAAAATCCCAGTAAAGTGCTGGAAATCTGCTGAAAAGGGAGAATAAAATTCCCTCTGGCAGGAACTTGATTGCTTTTGGAGGCAGCCGATGAATTCCAAAGCCATGTCCCTCAAAGCCAACAGCCCGCCCAGAACTGGCAGCAAAGTTTGGAAGTACATCCATGAGGGATTCCCAGCTTGGATCTTGGGTGAATTCTATCCTTCCAGGAGGGCCTGGAGACTTTGAGCAAGGCTGAAGGGGGAGGTGAGAAACCACTGAGGGAGTCCATGGAAGGATGGTAGGAATTCCCTGCATTTCACCTGCTGGGTTGATCCCAAGACCCTTCCAAGGAGTTTTGCACCTCCAGGAACTTCCCTGCCTCAGGAACATTCCCTTTCCTTCATTCCACCTTGGATGAGGCAGGGCCACCTGGCTCTATCCACTCTGGGAATCACCTCCAGGAAAAATTCCATGCCAGAAAGAGCTCCCAGAGCCAGAGCTGTCAAACTCCATCTTGCTCTGGGATTAAATTCCCTCCTGTCTCCCAAGCAATAACAAAACATCAACATTATGGAAAAGCTGTCAGGAATCTGATTGTTTTCCAAACACCACAGATCCCTCTCCATTTCAAGGAATGAGTGGGGCTGCTTTTGGGGTTGGAAGGATTGAGTAAGCACAAAGATTCCCAAACAAAACTCTGTTGTTGCAGGGAACAGGGAAGCAGCTGTGGGATAGGAGTGCCCTGAATGTGGAATTTTAACTTAAAAAAACCCCCAACCCTAAAAAGAGTTAAAGGAACAGCAAACATTTCATCCTGAGTAATGTGGGGTTGGAAAGGGATCGGCTTTTAAGGGAATTGCCCATAACCACAACAATATTTGGGGGCTGAGCAGAGACTAGATTGGGTGCAGATGTTCTGCTGGCATTTGCATGAATCCCGAAAGAAGAAACCACTTTTTTCCTGGAGTGCCCAGGCCTCTGGAGTTGCTTGAGCTTTACAAACTGATTATGAACACTAATTACCTGTTCTGCTGTAAGGCCGGGCTGCGCACTTGGGCCAAGCTTTACAAAACCCAGGGTCGGGCCTGCCCCGGCTCCCATTCCACATCCAGACATTTTTAGGAGCAGAATGTTCTGATTTTTTCAAAATCCCAATTCCTCTGTTAACCCTCCCATTCCCATTCCAAGCATCCCAGGACAGCTGAGGCTGGAATATTTTAGGGGTTCCCTGTACTTTTTCCTGCTTCCATTCCAAACATCCCAGCTAAAGTGAGGCTGGAATATTCTGGGGGATTCCCTGAGCTTTCATTGCTCTGGAGAACAGAGATGCCTTAACTCTTCCCTTTGCCCTCTCCCATTGATTTCTCCATGGAGTTCCTGGGGGCTCAGGCTCTGGATGAGGCAAAGAGGGTTGGGATCACCTTGACAGAGCCAATGAGATGTTTCAAATATTCTTATTCCAAGCTTTTTTCCTGTTATTCCTGCAGGGAATAGTGCCAGAGTAACGTGATCCAGAGGAAATATTCCCATTAAAACAGAGCCCAGGCTTTGGGAATGAAGGACCCAGGCAAAGTCTGGGAAAATCCAGCTCAAGGGCTGCTCAGGGAACTCTTTTATGGGAGACATTCTGCAGGGAATGGCTCTGGAACAGGAGAGGGATTTTTCACTCTATCCACGGTATTAATTCCAAGGGCTGAGAGCGGATTGGAGCCTGAAATGTGCTTCCCAGGTTAATAAATCTCCACAGGTTTATTGTTCGGGATAAAACCCATTTTCCTCAGCAAATAACCAGGATCATTCGGGGTTAGAGCCATTCCTCAGGAAATGCTTCATAACCAACGTTTTTATTGGTATCCAAGGAAATTCCTGTTCCAAGGAACACGGGCCCGTAACTTTTATCTGCCTTTAAAACAAAATCTGTTATCTTTTATGGCCACTTCCAGAGAGTCCCACTATCACTTTCCATAAAATTCAACAACATTCCTCCTCCAGCCTGGAAAATCAAGACCAGAGCTGGGGGAAAAGCAAAAATGTCTCTTTTTTTTGGGAATATTTTAGGAATTTCTGAGTTGTTTCCATTTCAAAACCTCTGCACCCAGCTGGGGCTTGGCAGAGCCCCCTCAGATGCTGCCGCTGATTCCTCTGGAATTGTTTTAAAATGGTTTTGGAGGATGAGGTTTCCACAATATCCTCAGCCTGAACTGTGATCCTGCTTTTCTTGCTCTGTGCAAACCTCCACATAAAAGCATTTTCACCCTGGATTGTGTTCCAGGTAAATCCATGGATCCCTCCCTTAATTATACCATTGGTTCTTTGCATGACCCCTTGGATCCCTCAGGTTTCTGGTGGGATTCAGCCTTGGATCATTCCCATCAGAGGAGTCCTGCTTTTTGAGGAATTTTTTGCTAAGAAATCTTTCCCTTTCCTGATGCCACAGGAGTAACACCACAAACCAGCAACTTTCTCTGTACTTTTCCCCTCACCTCCTGATTTTTGGGATGGAAAGTGCCCAATATCCCATTACCACGCAGCTCCAAGCACCACAGGGATCCCACTCTCCTCCATAGCCATTTCTCCATATGCATTAGCCAATCCTTCATGGAACCACCCCATAAATAACCAGCCACGGGGAGAGCCTGGGAGCTCATTAAATCCATGATAGTTTCCTCTGGGAAGCCAGGATTTTCTCCCTGTGCCTTTGAAAGTCTTTGGGAATGGCTCGGGATGGGACACAATTAACAACAAACCTCCCAAAATATTCATTTTCCTTGTTGGAATTATCCCACCCAGCCAGAGCCTGGGCCAGCACCTGCCAGAGAGAATGGATTGGATCCTTTGGGAATGGGAAGAGGGATTGGAGCCTCGTGTTTGTTTTTTCAGGCAGCAGTTCAGGGAGCACTTCCCAAAATCAGGCTCAGGGAGGGAGAGACTCCCACAAACCTCCCTTGCTTCATGGAAAGGGCTGGAATGGAAGGGCTGCTTCCTTTCCATGCAATGCTTGCTTCCCCCAAAAAAATGGAATACTGAGCAAGGATAAAAAAATCCAGGCAGTTATTGATGGAATGAGGATTATTTGTAGGAAAGATTAATGCTCCAAAGGTCACTGAAACCTCCGGAACATCCTGCAAATCCTCAGACTCATTGCTATTGGAAATGATGGTTCAATATTCCACAGAAAATATGGAACCTCTGAGAAAGAGACGAGGGGTTTTTAAAATGGAATTGTAAAAAACCCGGCATTTCTCCAACCAGGAATTTGATTTATGGAGTGAAAGCTGGGATAGATGGTAAATAGGTCATTGATAAATCAGAAACCAGCATGGGCAGGACATGGAAAGATGCTTAAGTGGGATGAATTTTCCCAAATTAAGCCAGGCTCCTAAATTTCCTTGGATCTTGGTTAATAAAACTGATACACTGGATATTCCAGGGGGGATGGATTCCTGAGCAGAACATGCTCTATCCGCTGGAAAATCTGATGGAAGGCAGCTCCAAGGTCCTCAGCCTTCCAATAGGGATAGGTCCTGAGCCCTGAAATTCTCTGCTCGCTGGGAAATGAGGGATCCAAAGCACCAGAATGTGCCCAAAAATCCCAGGATATGTCCTGGATTTTCTTCCCTTCAGAGTGGGGAAATCAGAGAATACCGAGGATGAGCAGGGGGTATGGATGTGATAGTGATGATCTGTGCTAGGATCCTGAAGGAATTCCTGCTAATCCCTGTAATTATGCAGGAAATTTCCATTAACATGCCCAGGTGTTTGTGGAAACCACTCATTCATAAATCCTAGAAAAAAGCAGTGGAATTCCAGTTGTTTTAACTGGTAACATCCCAGTTTATATTTTAACTGGTGTAATCCCAGAATTTATTTTAATAGGAATATATATTAAACTGGAATAAAATCAGACTATATTTAAATATCACTTAATTAATTAGTCAATCTGATGTAATTTAATATTTTCCATAATTTTTGGTATAAATGGATTTAAGCATTATTGTTATTGACTCACCTGGTCTAACTTTTCCCTACAAACTTCCCAATTTGGAGGGAAAACCAAGAGCTACCTGGGAGGAAAATTGGGATGGGCCGTGCATCCCGGATTCCTAGGTATCCAAGGAGCACTGGAGTTAATTAAAGCACCTTGAAGGAACCAGATCTCCAGACATTTCCTTGAAATCCCCTGAAGCCCTGAGAAATGTCAACAATGCTGGGAGGAGCTGGGATTCGTGGCCTCCTGGGATTAAATTCCCCCATTGACCCATGCGGGAGTGTGGCCGGGATAATTCCTGAATCCCAGAGTGGGATAATCCCTGAATCCTGGAGTGTTGATATAGGGGCAGAGCTGAACTTTTAGGGAAGGATCGTTTTCCACAGGAAAATTTCCCAACAAAGAGAGCTTGGGAATTGCACTGTGGCCAGGGTGTGTCACTTCCTGCCTGGAACGATGTGGATTCCTGGGAATGGTGACACCTCCAATCACCACAATGGTTTGCAGGGAATCCCCAGTGTAGGAAATGGGAAGGATCTTAAAGCTCATCCCATACCATCCTGGCATGGACACCTCCCACTATCCCAAGTTGTTCCAAGAACCATCCAGCCTGGCCTCAGAAACTTCCAGGGATGGGGCAGCCACAGATGGTCTGGGAATTCCATTCCTGTCTCTCTCCACCTTCCCAGGGAAGGCTTTTTCCTTAATATCCCATCAAACCCTGCCTAAAGTCTCCTTCCTCTCCACTTCCATGTGTTGTCCCACCATCCAAGAGAGTCCTTTCAGCCTTCCCATTCCCATCCCGAAGAAGGAACACTGGGATCTCCCCCCACCACAAAAGCTTTGGAAAAGCTGAGCCCATAGTGAATTTTTTTGGCCAAAAAATCCCAGCACATTTTGAATCTCAACTTTTTTTGGGAAAATCTCCAATCCCAACTGTGTCATACTGGGTCAGCCTGAACCATCCCGGGGGTTTAGTTTGGTTTTCCCAAATTATTGAACTCTTTTGTTCCTTAATTTGGGTCAAATCGGGAATAAACAAATGCTTTTGGGAACAAAAGGTTTTGCTTGGGAAATGTCAAAAGTTTTTCCTAGTCTGCAGTGAAATGTTTTGACATTCCCTCAAAAAAGAAAGAGAAAATCCGTGCTTTTCCTGAGCTGGAATCAATAGCTGAGTTTGACCCTGAAGTGTGAAGAGTTTCTCTTTTCTTCTGCAATTCTATTTTTTTAAATGGAATTGCTTTCATTGGCAAATGAAAAAATATCCTAAGCTTAAGTGTAATTCTGCTCCAGAATCCCTGCAGGATTCCAGGTGGGATCTCACCAGAATTCCCACTCCCCTCCTGCAGGATTGGCCTGGGATTGGGAGATTTCTGGACAGCCCAAACCAACAAAACAAAACAAAACAAAGCAAAGCAAAACAAAACACCTCATTAGTGACATACTTCAATCTTTATTTCTGTCTCCTTGAATTTTCCCCTGTGCTTGACAAATGGACAGAAATTCTGGGATGAAAGTGAAAGACAGAGGGAGAGAAGGGAAAAAAAGGAGAGCCTTAAGGATAACAAATGGAATAAATCTCATCAGGAAATAATCAAAGGGAATGTCCCTTGTCCAGATGCCGGAATGTTTGGCAAATCCTATGGGAAGAGAAAGGTATCATAGACTGAGTTGTCTTCTCTGGGATGCTGGGGCTTCCCAAGCTACAGAAATGGGTTTGGCCCTGGAAAATCCTGCGCGCTCAGAAAGCCGGGATGCAATTCCCAGTGATTTGGGATATAAACCTGTATCCCAATGTTTTGCCAGGTATGGCACAGCAAGTGGGACTGAAGATGATCATGGGTGTTTTCCTCCCAAAAAACCCCAGATTTAATGATACTCTCTGTAAAACCCTGCAATGGAGTAGCAGCCCCCATTCCCAGCCATCCCAATTTCCCCAGCAAAGCCAGGTGTGTTAACTGGATTTTTCCAAAACTTCATTTTTCCTAACCATGACATCATTTCCTCGCTGCTTTCAGCAGACGGATCCAACAAATGTTTCCTATTTTTCCTCGGGATTCAATCCCGAGATGGGCTCCGGCCTTGGCAGGAATTAAAATTTATGGCATTTAGGGACATTTATTTTCATTTCCAAGGAAAGGCCGAGCTGCACAAACATTTTTCATCCCTTTTTTTTTTTTTTTTTTTTTTTTCACTCTGTGTGCTGCTTTTTCCTGCTGTAGGAATTATGAGATGTCTGCTTCCAGAGCCAAGGGAAAAAGGAAAAAAAAAATCCCTGTTTTTTCAGGGGGAAATGTGTACAATTAATATCAGTTTACATATCTGGAATAGCATCAAACATCTGCATCCCAGGGATTCCTCAGGACATAAATCCTGGAAGGGCCATAAAGAGTTGTTTAAGGACCTTGTAACAGCTTTTATTAAGGAATATTATCCAATATGAGAGATTTGTGTGAGTAAGAGCTGTGGAAGCACTGCTAGTGTTTCCTTCACCCAGGAAACATTTTTTCCTGATAAAAACTAAAAAGCTGGAGCAGATGTTTGGCCAGTTCCGATATAGAGTGGCTACTCCAGTTTATCCAAGCTGGATAAGCTCTGGAAGAGCTGCTGGTGAAGAAATTTCTAATCAGGGCTGAAAACTCTGGGATGTAAAACCAGGAGGTGATTTTTAATCCCAGAGAAAACACATGGACATGTTCCAGGCCAGGCTGGATGGGACTTGGAGCAACCTGGGATAGTGGAAGGTGGAACTGGAGAGGATTTAAGGACCTTTCCAACCCCAAACGTTCTGGAATGCTGGGATTGCAACACCTCTGGTTGGGAATTCCCATCTCCAGCCAAGGAATTTCCCTTCCCAGTCCCTCCAGACCAGGGCTGACTGTCCTCTAATCCCACCTCAATTCCTGGGGCTCCAGACTGTCAAATCCAGGTTTTACCTTCCCAGGGAAAACAACTGGAAGTGCTCTCAGCAATCCCCCTGTTTTCCAAAGGGTTTATTTCCCTCTTTCCTCCCTTCCCTCTTTGGCTCCTTGAAAGAAGGGGGTAGGATTTTTAGTGCTAATAAAGTTTTATATCCTTTCCTTAATATTTACTTTTTTACGTGGAATTTGTTTCCCAACCGTGGAGTACCTGACCCTGCAGGGGTGTAAAGGATTTACTGGCAAATATTTGGGATGGGGGAAGAAATTCCCCCTTTTGTCTCCTTGTAAAAGTTTTAATAAAATCAAATTATGGAGCATTTAGAGGGAAATTAATCTTTAATTTTACTGGAATACTGGAATATTGCCAAGCTGGCTCAGCATCTCCAGGAATCAATGAGCATGCAGAGGAATAAATGGATTTAGCCAGGCAGGATTCCTGAATTTTCCACTGCCCAGGGGGATGGGAATGCCAGCCTCATCCTGAGCAGGAGCCAGGAAAATCCTGGGATGGAGACTGGGATCTGGCAGGGAAAACTCCTGGATCTCGTCCCCTTCCCATTGTCCATGTGCCGACTATCCACAGATCAGCATTCACAGGAGCTGTGCTCCAGGTGTCTCTTGCTCCCTCTCATGGTCCTGGTAGAAGTCTAACACCTCCCAAGGATGATCTTGGCTGCCCTATGGAATCACTTTTCCTTCCCAAATACTTCAGGCTGATCCAAAGCCAGGTGAGATCCAGATAATTGTGGGAATGAGGAGTTGGAATTTCAGCCCCAGGCAGGAAGAGGTGGATAGCAGAGGGGATGGATCAAGGGGAGGAAATCCACCCAGACAGATTTTATTCCTGTTTCAGAAGATCTTTGACAAAGAATTCAGGGACTGCAATTCAGGATTGGGATTCAGGAATTGTGAGGAAGCTCAGCTGAGCAGCCAGTGCTGAGAAGAGCTCCAAGATATCGTGAAGAAAGGATCTTCCAGCCGGGAGAGGAGATGGAATGTCTGCCAAAAAGCACATGGCAGGGGTGGAGAAGATCCAGTGGCAGCTCCAGGCAGGTAGAGAAGGATCATGGAATCATGGAATCATGGAATGGCTTGGATTCAAAAGGACTTGAAGCCCATCTCATCCCAGTCCCTCCCGTGCCAAGATATTCCCATCACCCCATGGTTTTTGGACAGCAGGAATTGGGAGTAACCCCTGCTGAGCACTGCCTGTGGGTCCTTCATCCTTCCAGCCCAAATTCCCTCAGCCATGAAAGAGGGAAAAGCTGGATCTGCCTCCTGTTTCCAATCAAAGCCTGTTTTGGTTTGGGAAATCCCAGCAAAAGCCATTCCTTATTTATGGACTGCAAACAACTCACTTGTGTTATGATCCCAAAGTCATTAGGCATCACATTGGATATTCAGATGGATTAATTCCATATATTCCGCGTATTCCATAAAAACCAGGGGGGTAGCAAAGGGGCCTGACTCCAGGCTGCCTTCAGAGATATTGGCTGCAGATAATCCAAGCTTTTTTTGATTAAAACGGAGGAGAATTTGAATAGGAATGCATTGTTTGGAATCCATTTCCATCGGGCTCCGGAAGAATTCCCGCTCGGAGATAGATGTGGTTCCACTTAACAGGCGAGGGATTAAAAAAAGGCCTGGGGTTGGGGCTAATTCCCGTCATTATGTATTTTTGGGGAATATAAATGGATTCAGTGTAATGGGGCTGATTGGAAAATGACCTGGTTGGGATGGGAAAAGGAAAGGGGCTGTTGGAAAACTGTTGGGATTCCATGGGATGCTGAGGGGCTGCCTCAATCCAAACTCTGATTGGAAAATTATGGCTTATTGCAGGCCGGCATTTGATCCATTAAAAGTGGATTGGTTTCATTCCTGATGTTTTCCTTGCACTGGAATAGCATGAAATAAGCATGTGTCAGGCATTACTCAGGATAAACACGGGAAGAAGGGAACAGGGGAGGCTCTAATTGGGAAAAAAAGCTGGAATAACCCAAAGTGATTCCACGTCACACTGGTGGCACTGGGAGGAGGATCCAGCCCCTGGAATGCAGAGATGGAAAATCTCAGCTTTATGAGCTCAGCCCATCCAAGGATTGTTCCACAGGGACCAGGCGGAATGGCTTTGTCTGGCCCACATTTGCATTATCCCAGGGGCAGGGATCCTCCGGCTTCCCTCGGAGGACTTTTCCACATTCTAATTGTTCGGAAATGGTTCATAAAATTAAGGAGCTTGGAAGTGAAGGAGGGAAGCCAGGCGGAGGCGCTCCATGGAAAGAGCTGCGGCCATATGGAAAGAGTTAGGCCAGGAAGGCAGCGGGAAGGCAGCGAGGAGCACAAATGAGTTCAAGAGACATCCCAATTTATTTCTGGAGAAGGGAAAGGCACTGGGAGCATGGAGAGAAATGGGAACTGGCTTTCACAGGGATTTAAGAAAGGCAGGGAAGCTTGGGGCGAGGACGTTTACAGGGAGAGCACTTGGAGGATGTTTTTCCAAGGATTTCCTGGTTTTATTGACTTCTGTAGTGTGGAACAATCCCTGAAGCCCAGATTCCAGAGAAAATTTATCTGGAAAAATGTTTTACTCACTGGGAGCATTGATTTTATCCTGTTCTTATCCCAGCCTTGTCCAGCACTGTCCCGGGTGTGGGCAGAAATCCTGGGAATTCCCAGTTCACCACAAAAACCTTTACACTGAGGACTAGGGCACCTCCAGCCATTCCCAGTGTCCAGGAGACCACTTCCAATGTGGTGGGAACTTCCGAAGAAATCCCTGCCACTCTCCCTCCCTGCAGAACAGTGACACTGGGAAAGGGTGGCAGAAAAGGAGCTGGAGCTTTCCCAAAATCCATGGATTGCGTCCAGCTTCCCTCAGAGACCTGGCTCTGCAGGGGCATCTGGTGGCCAAAAGATTCCCGGGGATTCACCTGGGAGTGGCTCCTCCCTTCGCCACTCCAAACGGGGCTTGGAAATCCTGAAGGACTGAGTGGGGATGTCCCCTCCTACTTTTTCACAGGATAAGCAAAGTTCCAGCACATGGGAAGAGATTTATCCCGACTTCAGGAGAAGGCACTGCTGGATAATCATGCCTGGAATGAGGAAGGGCTGGAGTGATTAAAGGAGAATATAAAGGGGATAATGGCATTTCCTGAAAATTGTGATGTGTTGGAGCTGGATTAAAGTGGGAGCTGACACTGCTCCAGGCACTTCCCAACTTCCAACCTCATTCCCAAACTGGCCCATTCCCACTTAGACTCCCCACAAAGTGGAGTAACTGAGGATTTTCAGCCCTTCCAGGTGAATTTGAGTGAATTCTGCTCCCTCTGAAAGTTGCCTACGATCTCCTTGGAAGGAATCCCAAAAAAACCAAACAATGACGCCTTAAGCTTTAAAATCCTTGGAACGATTTCCTCCCAAGCCTTTCTTCAAACAGCTTAACCTCCCGTTGGAAATGGGAGCTACTGTTTACTAGGGTAAATAAAGCATTTTTCGTGGATCTCCTGGCAAACAGATTAAAGGATTACGCTAAAGACCTTTCCAAATTTTCCTATCAGGGTTCTGGAATCTCAGTATTTGATCCCGACCTCACTACCAGGCTGGAAGGGGATTTTTTCCCATCAAGTACATCCTAAAAGAGGAGATTTTAAAGGATTTTTTGGGGCTTATCTTCCCTGTTCCCCCTTTACACAGCATTCAGAGCACAAATGGGACCCAGCCATGAAGAATTCCCATTAAAATTCCCAATCTGGGAAGAATTTATTGGATTTCTAATAATAAATAGAACATCAATAAAGCAGAGGAATAAATTTCCCTCCCTGTCAGGGGCGTTTTGGCACTTGGTAATTTGGGTCCATAAATGGCTTTCCAAATGATTAATGGGATGTGGACGTGGAGAAATATTCCTTGGATTTCCAGAAGCCGGGATATTGATGTTGTGGTGTTTGAAGGGCTCTATCCCAAGGCAGGATTGTCCCATTTATAACCCCTCCAGACAGGAATGAAGGGGTTTTGGTGTAAAATATTCCTTAAATGCTCTCTTGGATGGAAAAGCAGCATTTTCCCCTCATTTCTGGCTTCGGAATTCCTCCCTGGAGCTGTTGGAATGTTGGTTTCTGGAATGGGCAGAGGAGGAGTCTGGATATCAGTGGCTTGGTTTATCCCACTATTTTAGAATTTTCACCATTCCCGGTAACTTTGGCTTCCTCTGGAGTAAAGGGAGATTCCAAACAGCCAGATTCAGCTCTTGGATTATGGAGCCGTGGCTGCCCCGCCTCTGGAATTTTTCAAGACCAGGTTGGATGGGGCTTGGAGCAACCAGAGAGAGTAGGAGGTGGATGGAATTTAAAGGTTTTCCACTAAAATTCCCTCTGTTTTCCTGGGTAAAATTATCCCAGTCCCAAACATCTCCCAAAGATATTGCTATCCTTTAAAATGGATTAAAAAAATATAATTAAAAAAAACCCAACTTTGGAGTGCAAAACCTGCCCTGAAAATAATCAGCTTTTAAGTGGCATTAGAAGCACTCCCTAAATCCATGGGAGACAGGATTTTTATTGGAATTTGGATAAAAAGATGGAATGGTTTTTAATCTATGGAAGGTTAAAGTCACCATCTGAAGTTGGTTTGGGTTTTTTTTTTTTTTCTTTTCATATCCCAGGTTTTTTTTTTTTCCCTTTAAACAGATCCCGCTCATTTAAAAATTCATAAATAAGGGAAGGTCGTCAGAGCCCACTCCATAAAATATTTGGGTCACCTTCCAGAGAGCTGCCGGGGCCTTTTCCAGGGTTTTTTGGGCAATATTTTATGGGGCTGTCAGCCTTATTATGGAATGATGGCCACTGGAATTCCTTCATCCATAAATTCCCCTCGCCATGGACATTTCCACCTTCATTAGGAGAAGAAGAAGGGACCGCAGAGGCTTTTGATGAACTGAGGCTGAAGGGGGAAAATTCCAATGGGGCCGGGTTTGGGATGGTTTGATCCCAGATATTCCATGCTGGAGAAGCTCAAAGCATGTGGAAATTTATTGGCTGGGTATTCCAGGGATTTTAGGCTGGACTTAAAGCCTGGGGCAGGTCAGGGCTGGGCAGTGCCAGGGAAATTAGGGGAGCCACTCCAATTTACAATGCAGGGATAATATTCCAGAGGGTCATATATGCATGTTTGTATATCCATATATCCATGGATTTAGGATCATATTTTGGCATCTTGGGTCACAATGAGGCATTTAAGTCTCTGACAGTAAATATGGAAAAGGAAACTTTCAAATCTGCAGAATCATCCCTAAAATCCAATACTGTCAGGCAATGAAGAGCCTGAAATATGAAGCGCTCCCAAATACAATGCAGAATATCTTGGAGAAGCTGGAATTCCATGGATTATTTTAATTTGCTGTGCCAAAAATAAAGTGATCTCCTGTGTTCGGGCAGTGCTCCTGTTTGGCTGGAATCCCACAGTCTGGAGAATCCAACCAAGTGCCCTTTTAAAATTATTTTAAGTCCATCATTCCAGGTTTTTAAGATAATTCAGACAAAATCAGGAGGGGAAGCCTCTGGCAGAGGATGAAAAGCTGGAGGCGGGATGGAAGAGGAGTTGTTATTGCTGGAAAACCAAGGAAAACAAATAATGAAATTTCCACAAAAATAAGTTTTGACATTTGCATCCATCACTGGGAATTTGGCCATGGAACACGTGGCTCTGCTCCAGCCTGGAGCGTGCTTGGGAAGGATGGAGTCTGGGTTTGGGAAGGATGGAATCCCCGGCTCAGGAAGGATGGAATCCACGGCTTGGGTAGAATGGAGACACCCTGGAGAGACCAGGAGGGAACAGGATGAGATCCAAATCCCTATCCTACTCCATGTAAGGAATGAACCTGGGTTAAACCTCCAGTGATGTGAGTGGTGGATGCAGAAATCCCTGAAATTGTTCCAGAACAGGCTGGATAAGGCTTGGAGCAACCTGGGATAGTGGAAGCGTCCCTGCTTCCATGGACATAGAATGGGATAGTCCTGAAGGTCCCTTCCAATCCAATCCCAGTGTCTCATGGATGATGGAGAGGGATTCATCCCTAAGGAATGGGCATTTGAGCTGGGATACATCCAGCCACTTGTCGCTAATTCCTTACACTGGCTATGGAGGCAGGAATTCCTGGGAAGGGGCTCTGCGGTGGGGCTGGATGAGGAGACCTCTCCGCACCCTTTCCAGTCCGATTTGTCAGGGATGCCTCCCGCACAGAGAGCCAGCCTTCCAGAATGTTTGGATAACTCTACAATTCCCTGCCTTGGCAGCCGTTCCCGACCTAAACACCGACAGCTGGATCCCATTTCTCTGGGCTGGGAAGAGGAGAGCAAGGTAGGAAGATGGATGGATGTGAAAGTTGGGATGAAATGAGTTGTTGGAATCGATCAGGAATCGACCAGAGCTGAATTAAAGTCACTTAAAGCTGATTTAAGACAACCTCAGGAATATTCCTGATTTAAGGCCCTGCCTCTGGAGTGGGCTGGATGAGGGACTGGATTAATCAAAGCCGAGCCTTCCAGTCACAAAAGTCTGGGATTTGCAAAGGTGCAGGGAAAGCTCTGGCCACATTTGCAACCACCCACCCCAGTCTAGGCCATTCCAATTATCCCAAGAGCCAGACGGGATCATTGGAGCATTCCAGCATTCTGGGACAAAAATATCCTATTTATTCCCCAGTTTTCCCACTCTTCCCAAAGTTTTCATGCTCCTGTGGATCCTTCAACTCCTGCTTAAGCTGCAGCTCCAAATCTCCCAAATACCACTGGCTACAGATGGAAAGGGAGGATTCCATTCTAATTCCCTTGGAAAAGCTGTCTCTTTTATTCAGGGGATCACCAAACCACTGGGATTTTGCCCACTCAGACTGGAATACTTGGGTGAGATCCAGAGGCAAAGGATACCTTTGGATCTCTAGCACATCCCAGGGAGCTGCCATTCCAAAGGGAAAAGACTCGGGTGAAGTGCTGGGAGAGGGGAGGGAATTTAACTTTCCTAGGGGTTATAATTTTTTAGGTATTTAATTTTTTGGGAGTAAGGTTTGGGTGGTGTTTTGGAACAGGTTCCCAGAGAAGCTGTGGACACCCCATCCCTGGGGGTGTTCAGGGCCAGGTTGGACAGGGCTTGGAACAACCTGGGATAGAAGAAGGTGTCAGGGTTGGAATGAGATGGGATTTATGGTCCCTTACAACCCAAACCAGTCTGGAATTCCATGATTCAAGTCCTCCAGTTTGCCACTAAATCCCCAGATTCCTGGAGGAATTTCCCCCATCCTACACCCAGAGCCCTCCATAGGCCTCACACTCTGGGAATCCACTTCCATGCACTGCTCATTCCCAAAAACCTTCTCCGTGTTTGCAGGCACCATCTACCTTGGGATCAGCCCTGGGACCGTGTGTCTGGAATATTTCATCACTCCAGCACAGCTGAAAGCACTTGATGTTCCCTAGGTTTGTCCTTGGAATTGCAGCATGGGAGGGAATGGCTGTTTGGAGGGAAAGGGATCCCACTGCCTGGTTTTAGCCTTCAGATCCATTTTGGGAAGATGCTCCACTGTTTTCTGGGACAGCTCATTTCCACGGCGGGTTGAATACAAGCATCCTTCTGGTGTCAGATACCTGACATTCCCGGAATGGCAATTCCTGGGAATGTCGCCTTCCCATGGTTCCAGCCCACAGGACTGTGCCCTCAGATGATTTCCTGTAATCCTGGGATGTATTCCGTCTTATTTTCCCGTTTTGTTCTATTTTGAGTCCTTGTCCAGCTACCAAATAAATTTTAAAAATATTCTCAGGTCTCATCTTGAACCCATAAGGAATCCCATCCCTCATTCCCTCATCCCTGTGGTGCCCAGCATCCCACAACCCACCCCCTCCCCCCCCCGGCCACTCTCCAAGGTGAGGGGCATCCCAAAGGGAATTCACTCCCTCACAACCGTGGATTTCAACTTCCAGAGCAGCAAACCCCTCTTCTTTTCCCTATTTTTAACCTCCCCACCAGGAATATCCCAAACCCATCCAAAGCTGTCAGCAAAGTGAACATTCCTGGTGGAATGGAAACGCTGCTCCCATGCCAGGCAGCTCCCGATTCCCTGGATACCTTGGGAAGGTTCATTAAGCCGTCTCTGCTTTCCCCTCATCCTTGTGTCTGTCTCCTGGAAAAGAGCAGGGAAAATCTGTTCCCTTTCCAGACCACACAAGTGCAAAAAGGGCTGGAAAACAACTCCCTCTGCCCTCTGCTTCCATTTTAACAGCTCTCCAAGGAAAAAAGGTCAGCAGTTCATGGATGGCAGGAAAGACCTACTGGGGACTTGGCTTATCCCAAACATTCACTGCCCCATTCCCGACTTATAACAACCTCCAACAGGTTGAGTGTTCCCCCCTCGGAGCTGGATGAGTTTTCCATCTGGGATGTATTTTTAGTGCCTGTAACTGTCCTCTCCTCACTCCCAACATGTGTCGGGAGCTGCTTTGCGCTCCCGGATCCCGATAATTGTTTTAGCGGCTGCTTGGGAACATCGGGAAACGTTGTCGGTCCAGCCCAAATTGATCCCGGTCAATCAAACGCCTGGAATAAGCTGTGGATAAATCCATGATTTCATCACCTCCAGCCTGCCGACCCCCAGGAACGGGAGTGATCTCACTCCATGTGTTGATGTGTCCCGGGAATAAATGAGCTCCCGAGCTGTGCCTCTGGAATAAACTAAAACAATCAGAATATGCAGGAAGGAAAACACTGCCCGTGGCGAGCTCTGCTCCCCCGAACCCACGGCTCGGCTGCTCCAGCCATAAATTATCCCTAATAAATCTCCTTGGATGTTTAATACCATCGCTCTCCTGCCAAAATGGGGGATTCGGGAACGGGCTGGACGAGGGGCTGAAATTCCTTGGGAATGTAGAAGCCTTTTTTTGTTTTCCTTCCAAGCCTTTTAAATATCCCTGTGTTATCCTTCAAGCAGATGTCCAGGGGAAGGCTCCTGACCCATTTAAACCTTTTTTTTTTTGTGGGAATAAAGTCCAGGTTTGGGCTGGATTTGCTGGCCAGCACCTGACAAAACTCGGGAATGGGAATGTGGAGCTTTAATGGCTCCGGGGTGTGACTTTCAACAGCAAGGCGGAGGAAACGAAGATAAATTAAAGCCTAATTGGGGCCGTTAACGGCTTTCCCAGCCCGCACATCTGGAGCCCAGGAGAATCCTTGGAAAAATGTTACAGTCAGCTCCTGTTGCACAGCCTAGTCACCTCCAGATTCATTCCACATTTTTTTAGGGTTAAAAATCCATCTTTCAGTGTCCAAAGCCAACACAAGGAGGAAGATTTTTATTTTAATCCCTTTTCAGCTTTATAAAAATTATCCCAAATCTACCCAATAATCCCAAATTCCCCCTTCCCAAACTTCCAAGCTGCCCCAGCAAGAAAAGGCTGCATGAACACACTTCCCGCACACTCCCAGAAGGCTGGGAATCAATGGAAGTAAAAATGGAAGTGTTTCCAATCCCTGGAAACCCAATAGATAAAAAACTCCTGTGTTATATCTAGGAATAGAAACATCCCTCTTTTCAAGCCAGTCATTGATCCAGTCTGGAATTATCTGGTGGAATTGCTGCAGAATTTTGGGATACTTCTGCCAACCCATCCATAACCTTGGCTACATCCCCTCCAAGTTGGATTCTTGGCACAGGTGGATGAGAACAGCCCAAATCCTTCAGATTACAAGGAAAAAGCTGAGGCTTGGAGGATGGGAAATGGGAAAAAAAAATCTGGGAAAGGAATAAAAGTCAGGGAAAATCACCTTTCAAAGCCTCCCCAGATGGCTTAATTAATTAAATAATTTATCAGTCAATATTCCCTTATCCTATTTATTCTCCAGTGGTTTTGGGGAGCTACTGCAAATAAATCCAAGAAAATATCCAGTTCTTGGGAAGCAAAAGAGGGAAGCAAAGGATAAACGAGAGCATCTCAGACACTTTCCCAGAGTAGGAAAATTTAAGGACCTTTAGGCCAGAAAATGGAGTTTAGGAAAAAATGGGAAATGGGACCAGCAGATTTGATCCTTGGGATTTGTTCCTTGGGATTTGTTCCTCCAAAATCAATTACTGGGAAAAGGGAAAATCCATCCTCTCTTATTTCCTGCAACTCCAAGGACAAAAACTGGATCCTTCCCCCTTCCCTAAATTTTGCTGAACTTCCAGAGCCACCAAAAATCCTGAGGTTTTCCAGTTCTGTAATCCATGATTCCTAACAAAAACACCAGAGAAAAACCATGGATTTTCTGATTTGTCCTCCATGTTCCTGTCAGGTTTGGGAATGTTCTGTACTTTTGGGATCAGGTCCAGATTAGTTGCACTGAAATAGGGATTCATCCCAAAATGTGGGTATGGGGAGGAGCAATCCAGGTCCCCCCTCACTAAACAAAGGATATAGAAGGGCTGGAGCATGTCCCAGGAAGGCAATGGAGCTGGGAAGGGGCTGGAACACCAGGAAGGAGCTGGGGAAGCTCAGCCTGGACAAAAGGAGGCTCCAGAGGGACATTCCCAGTTACTACAATCCCTGACCAGAGAGTGCAGCCGGGTGAGATCGGGATGTGCTCCCAGGGAATGACAGGACAAGAGGGAACAGCCTCAAGTTGCTCCAGGGAAGTTTCAGGTTGGATATTGGGAAAATTCCTTAAAAAACAGCTGTCCTGCCCTGGCAGGGATTTCCCAGACATGGACGTGGCACTTGGGGATGTGATTCCATGATTCTCCCACCTCATGCCATGGGAATCTGCACAGCAAACCCAGGCGCATCCAAGCTGCTGGATAATCTGGGAAGAGCTCCAGGCTCCCCTCCCTCATCCCACAGAATTCCTGGCTGGCTCCTTTTGGGGTTAAGGATTGTTGGTTTAGCCTTGGCAGCCCTAGGAGTCCAAAAGCATCGGCTATATCCAAGGAAAACACAAGGCAAGCTTGGAATTCAGGCAAACACAACACCAAAAATAGCAAATCCTTGACTCTTCTCACTTCTTTTCCCATTTTTTACTGAGGGTCTCTCGAAGTTTTTCCCTTCAGTGCTACTTCCCAGGGGTTTGATGCTGTTAAAACCAGCCGTGTGTAAAAATGTGACCCAAAATGCAGGGATTTAAACCAAAACTCACCCAAGGAGTTTACTAAAGTAGCCAAAGCTAGGATTGTGACATTCCCAGGAGCACTCTGGCATGGGAAGGGGTTGGATTTGTAGGATCAGTGTTTGCATTGGTCTGGGTTATCCCAATTTCCCTGGACCAGCATCCCAAGAGTCAGGGATGCTGCAGATATCCCCATGAAGCACCATGACAATTCCCTGTGTCCCTGCTCCACAGAACCTCATGGATGGACCCAGCAAATAGGGATCAATTCCCAGCTCCTGGATGACTCAGGAGCACCTGATCCATCCCTGTTAGCATTCCAGGTTCCTCCACCTGCAGCTTCCGATGGAATGTGAGCCTTCGAAACAGGCACTGGGACACATCCCGCACTTCCCGAAAAAATACGATGGAAGGAATGTGGGAATGAGATATTCCTTGGCTCTGCACTCTCACGTTTCCTCTAAATATCACCTGCTTCCCAGAAAAACACAAGTCCCTTGGCATGTGCACGTTGGGGATGGATATCCATCACCGCACTCCCGGGAGCCAGGGAAAAGCTCCGGCATCCTTTGGCACTGGCATTCCACAGCTGTGCTTCCCTGGTTCCATCCCACACCGTTGGATCAGGGTCTGTCTTTCCAGTCCCATGGAAAAGAGCCCTTGAAGAGGCAGCAAAGGCCAGCCAGAGTTTGGGAAGCAGAATGCCGGAGGGAAAACTAGGAAGGGACCTTTCATTCCAAGCCCTGCCAGGGGCAGGGCCACATTCTACCATCCCAAGTTTTTCCAAGCCCTGTCCCGCCTAGAATTGGACACTTTCAGGGATGGGGCATCCATAACTTTTCCAGAGCCTCTCCACCCTCACAGGGAAGAATTCCTTCCCGATATCCAATTTATTAGAATTAATTAATATTTAATTCCAGCTATGGAAAACCTCAGACCTTCCCCTCCTCCTTGATCCATCCATTGGTGCTCCCAAATTTTTATGGACAGCAGCCAGGCAAATGGATGTG
Organism: Peucedramus taeniatus; assembly: GCA_013400575.1. Classification (NCBI taxonomy): domain Eukaryota; kingdom Metazoa; phylum Chordata; class Aves; order Passeriformes; family Fringillidae; genus Peucedramus; species Peucedramus taeniatus. The sequence goes on along the minus strand of WBNO01029060.1, from coordinate 10,366 downwards.
CCTGGAATCCCGGGAAACCTCTCCATCAAGGTAAGATCAAAGGCTCTATTTCCCCTTGGATATTGAGCTCCACGTGCCAGAGGTGGGAGAGGACAGATTTACAAGGAAAGGGATGAACTCCAGCCAATGGATTAATGCAGCACTCAATTCCAATGAAATCCCAGAGTGGGAGCTGACACATTTGGGATAACACATTTGGGATGGACTGGAGAAATTCCAGCTGCTGGAAGGAACAACCTGGGAAAACAATGGAATTTTGGCAATAGATGAAAATAAGTTTGTTTTTTGAGCTGTTCCTTGGGAATTTTTATCTGCTCCTGAAGATTTAAGGGAATTTTGGGCTCTGTTCCCCCTTTTTGTTTTCATTTAAGGAGATCCATCTGGAATGGTGTCCCTTGACCTCAGCACAGCCTGAGGCCAAGCACAACCCCTTTTCCACTAGAAATGCAATTTTCAAGGAAAAATCCAATTTATTTCCATCCAGATGTTTTATCCTCATTGTCCTTTGAGCAATTCCCTTTTTGGTCATAAAAATTCCAGGAAAATCCAATGAAACCATGCAGGATTTGTTCCCAGCTCCCAAGTTCTGTAGCTGACGCATCCCAAACCTTTTTACTTTTTAAGGCACTGGAATTATTTTGTCTTTAAATTCCTTTAAAAAATCCAAAAACTTCCCAATATCTGGATTTTAATCCAGCCTATTCTGGGATTCAGGAAGGATCAAAGGATGTGTGGATGGCCCATCCCTGGAATGTTCCAGGCCAGGTTGGAGAAACCTGGGATAGCAGAAGGTGTCCCTGCCCATGGAATGGGATGAGCTTTAAGATCTCTTCCAACCCAAACCATTCCATGATCCCAAGATTTTCCCAACTCCTCCATCATTCCTGGGGTGAAATAACAGCCTCCAGGTAGACACAGCATCCCAGAGGGATTCGGCATCACCATTCCCACCCCTGCTGTCCATGGTGGTTCTCTCCTCCGTTCCCAACAATGGCATTTCCCAGCTTTCCAGGAATCTCCAGGAATTGCCAATCAGGAATCACTGGTTATACTGGGAGAGATGATCCCAAGGAATCATCCTTAAATCCTCAAACTCCGGCTGCCCTCTGGCTATTCCACAAAAATCCCCAGGGGAAAAAAAAAAAAAAAAAAGCCCGGGAAAATCCATTTTCTGGGATTTGTGCAGTTTTCCAGCAGGCAGCAGGGAGATCCTGGATTCCAACTTCTGTTGGAGGAAGGGTAGGGATTCAACAAGGAAAAGTTCCATTGACCCAGAGGCAGGGAGACAGAGCTTGGAGTTACGAGTGGCTATTCGCAGGAATGTTCCAAAAAATCCCAAATCCCTGAATCCAGAAGGCATCTGTCCTCCTCCCTCCAACTTCTCATCCCAAATCCAGCTTTTTCCATCCTTTATGGAGTTAGGGAGAGCTTTGCCCGTTGGGACCATTTCTGGAGCAGCTGAACATTTTGGCTTCCCACCAGTTTTTGTGAAAATTGGGAGAAGGAGGAAAGCCAAGGGCTCGGCAGGGACACAACCCTGTGAATGCTGGGACTTGGGAGATTTGGATTGATTTACACACTACCAGAACCCATTCCAGCTCTGGGAGATCCAGGAGGAGCCGTAAATCATGGAAAAGCAGGGCACAGCCACCCTCTGGAGTCTGGCACCTGAGAATTCCAAAGGCAGGAAAAACCCCAAGCTCCCATTCCCATGCCAGAAGCTTGGAGCTGCTCCTGGGGCCGATATAAATCAGTTTTCCTTCTCCAGACAAAATTCCAGCTGCTGGGTTGTTTGGATTTGGTTTCCCCCTCCTTCTCCTTATTTTTCCAGCCCAGGCGCCTGGAATGAAAAACAAGGCCAATGTGCCATGACGGAGTTTCCAGGCGTTGCTGCCAGGCAAAGAAAGAATCCTGGGAATAACCCCTCTTAGATCCCTGGCCTAGGGGGGCAGCACAATCCCAGAGAAGCCCTTCCCAAATTAATCTGGGATGCATGCATCCTTCATTCCACTTCCTTTAGCATGGCTGAATCTCAAATCCCAAAAATCCCACCGAACTAAAGCCACACCAAGGAAACAGGGAAATGGGATAACCTGGATTCTTCTGTGATGATTTTAACTGTCTGGATTAAATACACCTGAATGCTAAAACTTCGGAAAAGGGAATTTAATGTTTAGTTTTCTGATGGATATTCCTGTCCCCAGCTGATGGATGCAACACCCATTCCCTGTCCCATATCCCTGATCATTCCCAGTTAGGAGAAACCAAATGGCTGTGATCTCAGTTTTTTGTGTAAAGGGAATATTTACACCTGCATAAATATGGGAATAACACCCGAAAACAGGAAAATCCAGCTTTTAATGTTTTTAACTGTGATCCAATAATTCCAGAAGGGAATTAAACAGCTTTGAAATACAGGTGGATCCCAAGGTGGGGATTTAGGGACATGGTGGATGCCTGGAAAAGGGGGAAAAGCACATCAAATCCCAGTTTGGAGTTGTCATTCCAGCCAAAAATAAACCCCATTTCCCCCTTTTTTTCCAGACTCCAGGATTCTGGAAATCTGGAGGAGCTTGGGGTAAACCTGTTGTAGATGAGCAGGAAGGGAAGGAATTCCTTTTCCACCCAAAAAAAGGAAAACTTTGGCTCAGGTAAATATGGAATAAAACCAGAAATTGTTTGGCATTAACTGCATCATTCCTCCTTTTCCCACTCCATTTTCCCTCAATTCCAACAGCAATAGCAGAATTCCCCATTGCTCATTGGGGGCATCCGAACTGGAGATCATTACCCGGGATTTCTGGAACATTGGGTGAGGGGAAGGAAAAGCTGCCACAGCTTCCTGAGGTGGGGATTTTGGGATGTATTCTGCATTTTCCCAATTTTCCACAGATTCCTTTGGTCTCCATTTAGGAGAAGAGGGAGGGTTCCAGAGGCGCAGGGAATGGTGAATCCAGAATGGCCACGAAGGGGAGGCACTTGGGAGCTGGGGAATTTCTTTCCTGATATATCCCAAATTCTGGGATCCTAATCCTTAAATCCTGGCACTCCAAAAGAATGGAATGGGGATTTCCGGGACAGCCAGAATCCCAATACTGGGATTATCCTATGGCTGGGGATGGAACTGGGACCAACATCTGGATCCAGGATTTTGGAGCTCCTTTGGATGATCAAGCAGAGACCACTTGGTTACTCCCCGAATTTGCCCCCTAAATCCTCAGACACCTCCAGGGATGAGGACTCCAATCCCATTTCAATGTTTTTCCCTATCCGTCAGCTCCAGGGTGGAAACGATGCCCGGGATTTTATTACTGTGATCCCAAAGCTTGACGGGGCTTTTCCTTGGTTTTTTTCCTGCTTTTATTTTATTTTATTTTATTATTTTATTTTATTTTATTTTAATCCAACCAGCTGAAAAACCTGGAGCAAAATAAATAACATTCTAAGGCCATCCATCAGTCGGGAATGAGCGCGGGGCTGTTCCCTGGAACTCCCATTCCTGCCGGTGGCCAAGGGAAATCAGCGCTTCCCATCAATCCCGAAATCCATTTTTCAGCTTTAATGAAGACGTCGTTTTTATGGAAGCGGAGGGAACATAAACAATCTGAGCCACAGAAAATGAGAAATGAACTGCCTGGAAAACCTGGAGCTTGTTTGGACTTCTCCAGCTTCTCAGAGGTGGAGGTTCCTGAGATCTTTTGGCTGTGACTGGACATTGAGAAGGTAAAAAAACAGGGAATTTTTAGAAACAGAGCTTGCAATGAGCTCCAGGAGCAATTTTCCATTGGTTTTGTCCCACTGGAGTTGGGAATTGGCTGAGTGGGTAGAGGGTACAGGCACACACAGAATTCCTTGGAAAGGGAGGCACGAAACTAGAGTTAGGGAATTGTTTAGGCGGGAAATACCCTCTGGGATCAGAGCCCAACCTGTGCCAAATTCCCAGATCCAGACATCTCCAGGGATGGGGATCCATCCTGTTCCAATGCTTTACCACCATTTCCATAAAAAAATTCCTCCTGAATCCAACCTGACCCTCCCCTGGCACAGCCTGAGATGTTTTCCTCTCACATGGAAACAGAGAGACCTTATGGATCTGCTCCTGGATATATGGAAAACACTCCAAGGGGCATCATTCCAAGCTTTTCCTTTCTTCCAGCTGAGGAGCTGGGAATCAAATGGCATCTGGGCTTGGGAAACCATTCCCACTGTGCCACATTAGCACAAACCTAGAATTCCATCATTCCCAGGAAAAAATCTCCAGAATCATGTAAAATATGGAAGCAAAGTTGTCCTGAGATTTCTAGGAAAAGGGATTCACCATTCCAAGAATTCCCTGCTTATTTCCCTCACCAAATCCTCAAAGGATTCATGGAAAGTTCACAAACAAATCCAGACCTGTTTTAAGAGGAATTTTGGTGTTTGGAATTTTTGGATTCCCACCAAATTCCTCCGTGGAAAGATGGGGATATGGCTGCCAAAAGTTTGTCCTATGCCATTCCCACCAGCTTGAACTGTAGCTGGAAAAAAAAATAAGGACAAAATGTAAGGGGGATACTCAAAATTCCCTAAATTTAGATCAGAATGGGTTTGGTGCCACCCAAGCCTGGAATTCCCAGGAAAATCCTGGGGATGTCGGCACAGATTGCAGCCCCAGGGGCTGGGAATGATTTGATGCCATGTGGCTCCCACACACTTCAAAGGATTCCCAAAATCCCCAAATTACTGCCAGGCATGGGAGCCTCGCCTTTGCATCCAGGACTGGCTGGAAATAAATGGGATTGGGAGCTCCTAATCCCAGAAGCTGCAATCCAGAGAGGTCTGTGGGATCTGGAAACTCCGGGGCAGGAACTCCAAGACAGGCAGAGCCATGTTTTCCATCTGGATGCTGATGATCCTTCTTTTGCTGATCAATTTGTGGATAGAATTCCAGCAGGAGCCTGGATCTCCATTGGTGCTTCCCTCTTCTCACTCCTGCCAAGAATTCCAGCTAATTTCATTTGTCTCTCTTCCCAGTTTCATTTTTCCTGCTTCCAGGAGCATTCCTGAGGCAAATATTCCCTCCCGGGAAGCCTAAACTATACAGGGATTTCACTGTTCCTGTTGGAAAGCTTCATCTCATCCCAAGGGAAAAATAATTCCACATTTCCCTCTCCTGATGGGAGAGAAATAATGGCACAAAGGTTTTTTGGGATAACTTTGCCATCCAAACCTTTTCCCATCCCTGGAATTCCCATTCCTGGATGGGGCTTGGAGCAGCCTGGGATAGTGGGAGGTGTCCCTGCCCATTCTCACAGGATGATCCTCAGGATTCCTGTGCTGGGAATCAGCTCCTGTTGAAACACCAGGCAATAAACATGAGGACTGTGAGGAACAATTCTTGGTGCTCCATCAGCTTCTGTAACAGGAGGAAGGTGTGGAAAATTCAGGAGCTGCTTTATGGCTTCACACCTTGTAAATGTGGCTGCTGGGAATTTTATGGGAGCTGTGGGGGTCCTGTTCTCTGGAAAAAGGGAATTCCAGACCCACAGCGCTCCAGTGCCTTCCCAACCTGGGATTATTCCAGAGAATTACTGGAATCAAAGAGAAAACCCAGGATTTTAATAAATTGGGGAAAACCAGAGGGATCTTAAGGATCATGGAATTCCAAACATTCTGTGATTCTTCCACATTCCTGGCAGGCAGAGCCATGGGATGAGGAAATCCCTAAGGAGAGATCCAGGATGTTCCTGGTGCACCTCAGCCATGTCCAGGCACTTTCCTGGGATCCCTCTCCCCATCATTCCTTCCTTCCATGCTGGGATTCATTGGAATTCTCCTTTCCAACACTGTTCAATCACAGAAATCGCCTCCCGCCTGGCACAGCCGTGCTTCCACCACTCTGGAACATCCCTTCACTGCCCATCCCACAGGAAAGGCGTATCCCACGTGAATCCATCCGAAAGGACTTACCCACCACGCCCTCCCTTCTCTCCCTTTGTTTTTCCATCTCCAACAGGATTTTTTGAAAAAACTGGGATGCTGGTAAGTAGGATGGATTAATTAAGTCAGGAAGAAAATGGGACTGAGCCCAAAAAATTCCCAAACATCCAATTTTATTCCCTGGAAATGAAGCACCAGCACCTTCTTCTCCCTTTCCATCTCCCTTTTTTTTTTTTGTCAGCCACTTCCAACATATTTTATCCTATTTTTTCCCCCTCCCATATTTTTCCAGCACTTTTCCCCCCTGGCTTTTTAAATCCCAGCCTAGAAAATTTGGGATGACCTCACTTGCCCAGGAATGTTGTTGTTACCCTTGGAAAAGCTCCTTGCCTGGAGTTGTATATTTGCCTTGGCTACACCCAGCTCAGACCTGACTTGGAATTCCAACCCTCCTAAATGTTCCCGAGCCGGATCCATCTCCCAAACATGTCATATATCTCGCACTTTTCCAAACAGAAAAGGATTTCTCCCGGATTTGTTTGATAAATCCCGGCCCACATTCCCAGTTGGAGCTGTCGGAGTTCCTACTGTTTGCTCCGTGTTGGTGGCCAAGCCTTAATCACCCAACGCTTCCCGGGAGGCCATAAATCCTGGGAATGAGCCAGGCCTTTGTGCGGGATTTGGACAGGGCTGAATTTCAGGGAAAAGCAGAACCGGGATTTACGACCCTCCGGGGTTGGAGGCTTCCAGCATTCCTGGCCGTGTGAAAACAGATGGATGCACGGACACTCCAGCACATCTCGCCTGACCTGAGATTCCCAGTGCTGCATCCAAATGGGAGCCAGATGCCTGGAGAGGTCTTCATTATCCCGCCTTCCCATTTTTCCTTCAGGATTCATCCAGAAGGATTTCCCTAGAAAGGGATCATCCCATTCCAATCCCCCTGGGACACCTGGGAATGAGCTTGGAAAAGCTTCAATTCTGCCAATCCCATCCTGATCCCTCCTTTATCCAAAGGGATGCAGCCAGATGTTTCTGGACATCAGCAGTGAATTTTCCCAGAGTAAAACCCTGCTCCTGCTTTTCCCTGACAAACGGGATCAAGGCGCCTGGAACAGGTGCTTGGGGCCTCCCAGAATTCCTTGTGCCATTGGAAAACCGGGAATATTTTTGGCTGTTATTCCCACCAACAAAATCTGGAGGATTTGAACCAATAAATCCCAAGTTTCAGCCCAGCCCTTGGAGCAAAGTTCCGCTTCCCAAGAGAGGAAATTCTGCATCAGGAATTGTTCTAGAGAATAACAGGTGCCAGAGGCTGCAGCACCCTCTGAAATGTGGCTTTGCTCCCATGGGAGCAGCATCCCTCCAGCCCATCCAGATTTCTTCAATATCCAGACATAACAGAATTAAAATATTAAATCCAAGCGTTCCAGCCAGCATGGGGCAGCCCCATCCTGGGAAAAAACGTGATTCCCCTCCAAAAGTGGGAATTCCCTGGGAATGTTTTCCTGCCCAGGAGGAGCTGGGCCTTGCTCATCCACAGGGATGGATGGAGTTTCCTGGAAGCTGAGGTGGGAGCAGGAAGCAGGAGCAGAGCTCCTCCTTTGGACACCAGAAGGTCCTCACCAATGGCTGGCAGAGAAAAGTTGGACTGGAGCAATGGTGGCCCTTGGGAGGAGCTAGAGGGCAGGAAAAGGAGCCACATGACAAGATGAGTGCACCTTTTGGCTTCGGGGACTCTGCTCTTTGCTTTTTGGGGGGCTTTTTGGCATGAGGCTTTTGGGAGAATTGTCTTTCAGGGGCTTTTTGATCTTGCGCCTTGTGCTTTTTGGAGACTTTGATGTTTTCCTGGGTGCTTTCACAGAGGGAGCTTCCTTTCTTTGGAACTTTTGCCTCCGAGCCTTGGGGACTCCAGGGACTTGGCAGATCCTGGTGGTGGCACTCGCTGATGGCATCATCATCCAGTGCCACGGCAGGGCTCTGCTGCCACTGGCTCCCTCTCTTCTTCCAGGTTCCGAGGGAGCGCTGCCACCGGAAGTGACGCCATCGCACAGCGCCGCTCGCTCAAGCACGTGTCCCCCAGGCGCCGCCATTTTGCGCCTTTTCGGCTTCAGCCTTTCCCTTTAGGTCCTTGTGAGAAATAAGGCTCGCTCTTCAAAATTTTTAGATGTTTAATAAGGGTTGAAAGGGACAGTACAGCACTGGGTGCATGGCAAACTGCCACAGGCACACCAGTTATCTTAAAACAATTTTCTTACACACCTTTTCATTACATTGCTAGAATGCATATTCATGATGATTCTATATATTCAAACATTCTTGTTAGTTTACAAGTTAGGGGAATTCTTTTGCTTGGCTCAACCTTTGACTTGTTTTCATGCCATCCTGCAAATGAAATTCATATATTTTATTTCCTCTTGAGGCTCTGTTCTATTGTTTGACACTTCCTGATTACCTGGAAGGTCAGTAGTAAACCCCTCCTTGGAAGTTTTTTTCTTGGTGTTTATTTTCCTGACTCTTTTCACTGTTATCATTCAGATAAGATACTCCACAAGTACATTAAATTAACATAGCTATTTCACACAATTGTCCAAGTTATTTCTATCATTGACAGCAGTTACACAAATAAAAGCATTAACACATAGTTTTTATTTAAATATTTTGCAAAAGCCTAGGCTATAATATGTATTTATCACACTACTCAATATATAAGTTGCACAGTGCACTGGCTACAGAAGCTGACAGATTATACCATATTAAAGCAGTTAGAAAGGGTTACAAACAGTACTATATCAAAATTGTTCTGATTAATAACAATTTGCAAGAGCCAATACATAAACGTGAAAGCCAATTATATAGTTATTTATAACATCCTGGTCACGGATCCGCGGGGCCCACGCTGGGCTCTCAAAGGTGCGATCGCTGCCGTCTCCTGGCAGCCCAACACTTCCACCCTGTGCAGCGGCAGCTGGAGCCACGCCTGGGATGGCGCACACGGCTGCTCTTCCCATCACGGGCTCAGAGTTGGCTTTTGCCCTCAGAGCCGAGGCTGGGTCTTAGAATGCTGTGCTCATTGTTATAAATGGAAATACAGTTATTGGCTTTCGCGTTTATGTATTGGTTTTTGCAAGTTATTAGTAATCACAAAAATTTTTACATAGTATAGTTTGTAATTACTTTTAACTGGTTTTGATACAATATAATTTGTCAGCTTTTGTGGCCAGTGCCCTGGCCCCGTGTATCTTATGTGATAAACATATATTGCAGTTTAGGTTTTTGCAAAATATTGAAATAGAGACTATGTTAATTTTTGCAGGATGCTTTTATTTTTTTTGTTGTAACTAACTGGCTATAGTGACTTAAATAAGTTTGTGGAAATAGCTAAAACTGTCTGTATGATTAGATAACATTGAAGGAACCACACAAATAACGTTGAAAGAAAGGATGTGAAAAGGACTCCTGCTACTGACCCTGTGGCTATCAATATATCAATATCCCCCATTTGTTGTTGTGAAGAAATGGCGTTCATGTCGTGAGGAAATGGCATATACATTGGGAAGAAATTACATACACAACTCCCAAAAATCAAATCTACACTATTTCATGATGGGTCAAGAGTCAAACAAAGCTAAAGAATTCCCATAACTTGGGAAAAACTCACGGGAATGTTTGAATATGTATAAACCTTACAAATATGCATACAACCAATATAATGAAAAATTATATAAGAGAATTGTCTTAAGCTGATGGTGTGCTTTTGACAATTTGCCAAGCACCCAGCACTGGATATTGTCCCTTTTATCCCTTACTAAACTTTAAAAAATAGTGAGCCTTGTTTCTCGCCCCATTCCCCCCAGCCTGCTCTAACCCTGGCACAGAGGGGCTGGCTCTGAAATTGCCCAGGAAGGCAAGTGAGGGGGAGGACGAGTATCGGCCCTGCTCACTGTCTCACTACAAACACACCTTGCACTATAAACCGTTATAAATAACTATGTAGTCATTGGCTTTTGCTATTATATTGGCTTTTGCAAATTATTTTGATATAATACAGTTTGTAATCACTTTTTAACTGCTTTTGATATAATATAATTTGTCAGCCTTTATGCCCTTTATACCTCTGGGAATCCAGTGGAGAAGAAAGCTGCTCCTCTGGGAATCCAGTGGGAAAAGGCTGCTGTGGTGTTCCAAATCTCAGATTATATCCAGGTAGGAATGCTTGTCTCCTCCCTCTGGGCAGAGCATCTCACAATGGTATGATGTAATTTTATCAGTTATGCAATGAGATTCAATGGCCCATTTACAGATGATATCTCCCCGGAGGCAGGATTGGTTGTGGAAGAGATAAAGTAAACTGCCCAATTGTGGTAGTCGGTTATTTTGCGGTTTGTTCTTTTGTAATAGATTTTAAATATTCCTTATTATATGTTTGTAATGGTTCATTCCATGT